>JABUQX010146549.1:25000-30000 GCA_015478945.1 Trachelipus rathkii | reverse complement strand
AATCTCATTCTCTTCTTTCCGATCGCCAGTACGGTTTTCGGCGTTCAAGGTCTACTGGCGATATACTTTCCTATTTAACAGATTTATGGTTTTCCGCTCTTAGGAACTACGGGGAGACTTGCGTGGTGGCGCTTGACATATCCAAAGCATTTGACCGGGTTTGGCACGCGTCACTGCTCTCCAAGCTCCCCTCCTTCTCTTTGCTTACTTATGTCTAGCTTTCAAGTCGCTCAATATCGGCTGTGGTTGATGGAGCGACTTCTTCTTCTTTTTCTGTCAATAGCGGTGTTCCTCAGGGTTCTGTCTCATCTCCTACTTTATTCCTACTTTTCATTAATGATCTTCTCACCTGCACATCTAACTCTATCCACTCATATGCTGATGACTCGACTCTTCATTCTTCAACTCATTTCAATTCTGGTCCCTCTTTTACTTCTAGAATTGCCTCTCGTCTCAATCTTTCCGATTCTATTCTCGCTGATCTGGATAGAATTTCCGATTGGGGTCGTCTCAACCTTGTGAAATTCAATTCTTTAAAAACTCAACTTCTACAAATCTCCCTCTCTAAAACACCTTCTAACTTTCCTATCTCTTTCGACGGTTCTCTCGTCTCTCCTGTTGACAATATAAACATCCTGGCCTCAACATAAACAAAAAAATGTCTTGGAAACCTCACATCACACGGTTGCTAGGGCGGCCTCTCAAAGAAACTGGGAGTTTTGTTTAGACTGCGAGACTATTTTCCTCTTCTCAGTTACTCCAGCTATACAAGGGTCTCATCCGCCCTTGTATGGAGTACTGTTCTCATATCTGGGGGGGCTCTGGTTTCACCCGGCTTTTGGACAGGGTCGAGTCAAAAGCCAAAAGGCTTATAAACTGTTCTGTACTTTCCACTTCACTTGACCCTCTATCTTTGCGGCGCGATGTTGGTGCTTTATCTCTTTTCTATAGGTATCGTAGCGGCAGGTGTTCGAGGGAAATTACCACTCGCGTACCACCACCTTTACGTCGCCCTCGTAGCACAAGGGGTGCTGTGTCTGCTCACGAGTTTTGTGTAGATATTGGTAACTCCAGGCTGGTTCGCTGCGGTGCTTCCTTCTTTCCTGCCACCTCTGTTCTGTGGAACTCTCTTCCATCTTCTGTGTTTCCTGCTGAATTTAATCTCCCTCATTTTAAAGCCTGCGTCTGTGCTCATCTGCGTAATTTGCGCTAGCGGATGCAATTTTGGCGTGTAACACCCCCTCCCTGAATAGGGCTCTGCCCGTGAGTGGTGGTGACAACTATAAAAAAAAAAAAAAAAAAAAAACTATTATTATATAGTTTGCCTGATGAATACAGTAACTTCAGATGCGCAATGGAAAGTCGAGACGAATTACCTGACGTCGAAATCTTACGAGTGAAAATTATGGAAGAGAGTAAGATTAGACATCAAGATTCTACTACTACTAAGATGGATGCTATGGTAACCACGAAGACAAATTTTAAGAAAAATAGTCACGAAAAGCGACCTATGTGGAAATCACATGTCAGATGTTACAAATGTAACTTATTTGGGCATATAGCATCGAAATGTAGAACTAAATTGTCAAGAAACGAACTTGAAGAAAATAGCAATCACGTGGTTTTATCTGCGAGCACCGATGAAAATGTCTCCGTGAAATGGTGTTTAGATAGCGGATCAACTGCGCATATGTGTTCAAAAGATAAGTATTTTACTGAATTAAGTACTACTAAAGATAAGAAAATTAGGTTAGCAGACTCATCTGAAACTTTTATAAATGGTACAGGCAGTATTAATATAAAAAGTCAACTAGGAAGAGAAATTAAAAACGTTAATATAAACGAAGCTCTTTACGTGCCAAATTTACATACTAATTTACTATCTGTCTCAAAAATGACCGATAAAGGATGCAAAGTTGTTTTTTCACAAGATAATGCAAAAATATATGGTAAAGACGGAAAACTTTTATTGATAGCTAATAGAAAAAATAACCTATATTATTTGCAAGAAAAAGCTTCAGTAGCGTCTGAAATTAAATCTTCTGATATAGAGATTTGGCATCGCAGATTTGGTCATTTAAATATTAAAGATTTGAAAAGTTTAAGAAATAAACATTTGGTGCACGGATTAAACTTTAAAACTTCTGATATGCCTAACTGTGAAACATGCGTAAAAAATAAAATGACTCAATTGCCTTTTAAAAAGTCTCATCGCGAAAGTACAAAACTTTTGGAAATTGTTCATTCCGATATATGTGGACCGTTTCGAATTCCATCACTCGGAAATCATAAATATTTTATCACTTTCATAGATGATAAAAGTAGATATACTGTTGTAAAATTCCTGAAGAATAAAAGTGAAGCTTTGGAAAAATTTAAAGAATATAAATTATTCGTAGAAAATCAGTCGGGTGAAAAAATAAAATATTTTCAAACTGATAATGCTTCAGAATTTCTTTCTCATGATTTTTCAAAATTTCTAAGTGAGAATGGCATTGGAAGAAGACTTAGTGTTCCATACACGGCTCAACAAAATGGAATTTCTGAGCGCCAAAACAGAACGTACGTTGAGATGGCAAGATGTCTCCTCAGTGAATCGAACCTACCACATAGATTCTGGGCAGAAGCTATTTTAGCTGCAAATTATTTACGTAATAGATGCCCCTCCAGTGCTTTAAATGGAAGTGTACCTGTTAATATATGGACTGGAAAGCGATGCACAGTTTCGCACTTACGCATTTTTGGTACGAAAGTTTATTTTATGAATAAAACACCGGGAATGAGTAAATTACAACAAAGATCCAGGCCAGGAATTTTGCTTGGGTATTCAGAAGAGAGTAAGGCATATAGAATATGGTCTGAAGAAGAAAAAAGACTCTTTATAGCTCGGGACGTAAATTTTCCACGAGAAAATTGTACACAGAACATTATTTCCGGATCTGAGGAAGTTGATGAAATAATGGAAATAGTCCCTCTAATGACTCTTAAAAATGATCCTGAAGAAGATCATGAAGATGCTACAGACAGCATCGATTCAGAGGATGATGCTACATTTGCTCCTCGAGGACGAGGGAGACCGAAGATAATGCGAACTGGTCAACGTGGACGTCCAAAGAAAATTTATCAACCTGCTTCAAAAGATGGTGATAAAGAAGAAAAAGATGAGAATCATTTATGTTGCAAAGGACTAGGATTGAAGAACATTGCGAATGTGAAATCGTCGTCATATGCCGAGAGGGGGTGTTGAAGAGTACGTCATCATGACTGGATTACACATCGTCGTTATGCAGAAGAGTTGGTACCTCCGAAGGTTATATCTAAGATTGTATGGTTCATATCATTGTATTCTATTTTATCTTATTAATATACTTACTTGCTATTCCAATCTAGTAATGGACTTGTGTTATAATGTGTTTGTACATATTAAATGGTGTTTGTAACTAAAGTATTCGTAACCCCTTCTATGATATTTAGCAATTGTGTATGCAAAGTGAACTACGATATTTGGACTTCTAGCATATATATATATATATATATATATATATATATATATATATATATATATATATATATATATACAGTATATATATATATATATATATATATATATATATATATATATATATTGTATATAATTTTTATATATATATATATATATATATATATATATATATATATATATATATATATATATATATATATATATATATATATATATATATATATATATATATATATATATTATATTTATAATAATAAAAAGAAAAAAAATGTACAAGCAAAAATCTTTATTACCTTTATTTCAAACTTTGGAGCACCCCCTGTTTTGTGAGATATATATAGTATATATATATATATATATATATTATAAGATATATATATATATATATATATATATATATATATATATTATATATATATATATATATATATATATATATATATATATATATATATATATCAGAGGTGGCCGTTCCGCAATATGAAAGCGCAAAAGCGCAAAAGCGCAATTTGCGCTTTAGGTAAAACATGTGCGCTTTTGCGTTTGCGCGAAATTTCAAAAAATGTGCGCTTTTGCATTTGCGCTCATCAACTTTTTTAAGAGCGCAAAAGCGCAAATTTGCGCTCTATCTAAATAATTTGCGTTTGCGCTCTATCTAAATAATTTGCGCTTATATATATATATATATATATATATATATATATATATATATATATATATATATATATATATATATATATATATATATATATATATATATATATATATATATATATATATATATATATATATATATATATATATATATATATATATAATAATAATATATATATTTATTATTTATTTATTATTTATTATTTATTAATTATTATTATTATTATTATTATTATTATTATTATTATTATTATTATTATTATTATTATTATTATTATTATTATTATTATTATTATTATTATTATTATTATTATTATTATATTCAATTTACTAAGTTTATTGGTTACTTGTGATTAGCGATTAAACCTTTTTAGTGCTTTTGTGTTTAAATTGGGATAAAACAGATATGAATAAGTGCTTAAAGGGAAAAAGAATTGCAAACGGTGAAAGTCGTCGAAGTGTAACTCTTGAAATTATTGAGTGTGATGCTGCCTGTACTTCCCATGAAAAAAAGCAACCAAGATGACTTGAAGCACCTATGGCCCCATCTTATCAAGTACTTTGGGTCTGTCAAGAGCAAGAAGGAGTATATTGAGGGCAATAGAGTGATGTACAAGGGAAAGATTGAATGCTCCCAATGTAAAAAAAAACTTCAGCTTTGACATTAAATCAACACATAGCTTGAAATCGCACTACTTGATCGTAAGTAACTTACACCGATACTTTTTATTTGAATTTTATTTCTTTTTAATTTTAAAATTCAACCATTAAATATTTCAAATATTTTATTTACATGAATAAGGATTTTAGTTTTGTAACTTTTTTTTAGAAACATCCTTCTTTG
>JABUQX010146549.1:15000-20000 GCA_015478945.1 Trachelipus rathkii | reverse complement strand
AGATGTAATAAAACTAGAGCTAGAAAAACGCTTTGGTTATGTGGAAATTAATGACCTTCATGCTATTGCAACTTACTTAGATCCCGTTATAAAGGCAAGTATTTTTGTAACACAATATTAGAACAAGTTAAATCGTCACTTTGTGTTGCAGTTGAAAAACTTCAATCCGACCAGTTTATTAATTCGCCACCCATTAAAAGGAAAAAAGCGAAATCTACAGAACCAACACCTCCTAGAAGTAAATCAATAACAAATTCACTGGAAGAAATTCTACAGTCCAGTAGTGATGAAGAAACACACGCATTACCAAAAGATGTAGTTCAAATGATTGAAAACTATCGCCAAGAAAAACGACTAGATACAAATGATGATCCTATCAGTTGGTGGAAGTTAAGCAAAATGTTTCCACACGCTTGAGTAAACTTGCGAGGAAATACTTGGCCTGTACTCCAACTAGTGTTCCAAGTGAGAGAGTATTTAGCAATGCTGGGCTAATATATGATAAAAAGAGAAATAGACTCTCAGCAGAAAAGGCAGAAAAATTGATGTTTCTCAAGCACAACCTTCCTATATTTGAATTTCAATACTAGTGCAAAAAGTATATACAATCCATTGTAAAATCTCTTTCATTAAGGTCGGAGGTTGGGAAAAGAGGTTGGTGGAGTGCATTTGAGTTGGGTCCCCGTCCCGCACCCTGGTAACAATTATATTAATAGATTGTAGCTAAAACTCGAAATATATTAGGCATATATATATATATATATATATATATATATATATATATATATATATATATATATATATATATATATATATATATATATATATATAAGTTATATATATATATATATATAGTTACATAGTATATATATATATATATATATATATATATAAATATATAAAGTTATTTATAAATAGATTCATATATATATTATATATATATATATATATATATATATATATATATATATATATATATATATATATATATATATATATATATATATATATATTGAATTCACCCAAATTGAGATTTATAGAGTACGAATAGATTGTTGAAAGTTATTGATGCGATAAAAGTTATTAAAAATGCAAAGTGAAATTTATAGTACGACAACAATAATGAATTAGCATGTAATGTAATAATGGCACAGTATATTTAAGTTTTATAAACACAGCTATTAAAGCCCCATATTATATATCAGCAAATCTGCCAGTTATTTGACAAAGCATTGGCACTAAGCATTTAAGCTTGTAGGCTGTCTAAATTTGATAAAATCTCTTTGTTTATTTGGGCAATTAGATGATAATTGATATAACAATAGGATTTCACAATAAGTATTATAATAATTGATTCAATAAGTTTGAATACATGGGAAGAACGCTTCGACGCGTCCTCCCTTCACACTATATCATCGTGGAGTCCCTCTGGTGTAGGGCATTGATGACGCTTTCTCCACCTTACATTCAAATCTGGCCCTCTCCTATTAGTTGGCACAATATTTAACAGTTTTAAGATATTTAGGCGGGCATTATTTGGCATTCTGATGCCCTGGGTGTTTTTTCATGTATATTTAGGAGATGTGAAAGCATCGTTCCCATATAACTATATGGAAAATATTGCACTTACATGCCCCGCTCTCTCTCTCTTTAATATACATATGGAATGGAAATTTCCATCATCATATAATATATATATATATATATATATATAGTTAGGTATATATAGTATATATATAGTATATATATATATATATATATATATATATATATATATATATATATATATATATATATATATATATCAAACATCCGCATCCACGGATGTTAAAATCAAACATCCGCATCCGCGATGCGAAAAAATGACATCTGCTGCATCACTAATATATATATATATATATAATATATATATATATATATATATATATATATATATATATATATATATATATATATATATATATATATATATATATTAGGGAATCTTTAAAACATTTGGGACAAACTTAGGGTACAGTTTTCGAAAGGGAACAACACAATTATCTTAATAGATTGTGGCTAACACTCGATATATATATATTTATATATATATATATATATATATATATCTATATATAGCAGTTAAAATATATATTTACCCAAGTGTATATCTTCATATATATATATATATATATATATATATATATATATATAAATTACTTGAAGAAAGCCAATATACACTTAGTGATTGATTAATATCATAAGAGGAATGAATTATTTTATAAATTTCGTTACGTTTATCAAACCATATTTCCATAAAGATTCGAAATGTTACCTAATTTCGGACCTATAAAATATAAGAGAATCTAAATTTGGAGTTATGAAATATATTTTGATAGTTGAATAGTAGATTAGATTAGATTAGATTAGATTAGATTGTTAGGGTGGTGGTCTCTATTGAGGCCCCTTGTCACTGCGACTCACTTGAATCTTTTGTGACACGCCCTTGTCTATTAAAATTCCTGGTTCATCCCGATTTTCCGCAGGAATTTCAGGACTCTTCCAGGAGACGAAGTTTTGATATCGTAAGGCTGCAGTACATCCTTCTGCCAATACAAATATCTTTGAATAGTAAAGACCTTTAAAATTTCAACAATGATAGTCAGACGTTATATCTACTGCTTCCGCCACGTCAACCCCTTCTATCAAATTCTAATTTTCACGAACGTCTTAATAGTTTTATTACATGAACGCTATCACTTGGCAACTTTGAAGTGATAATAATAATAATAATAATAATAACAATAACACACACACACACACACACACACACACACACACACACATTGTAAGATTAATACTAATACACTGACAGACATATCATAATAATAATAATAATAATAATAATACACAATAATAATAATAATACACACACACACACACACACACACACACAATAATAATAATAATAATAATAATAATAATAATAAAAATAATAATAATAATAATAATAATAATAATAATAATAATAATAATAATAATAATAATAATAATATATTCTCTTTAGCTCTTGCTACCTCATGCCAACTTCACTTTAGCTAGTATAGCATATGGATTAACATGAAATATTTGAAGATAATGTAATATTTTAAAACTCATTTACATTATGCAAATAAATATATTACTGTATATGTAATAAAGATTGCTTTGTTTGTGAAATGTATAATAAATTCTTAATTTTATTATTATTATTATTATTATTATTATTATTATTATTATTATTATTATTATTATTATTATTATTATTATTATTATTATTATTATTATTATTATTATTATTATTATTATTATTATTATTATTATTATTATTATTATTATTATTATTATTTATTATTATTATTATATTTATTATTATTATTATTATTATTATTATTATTATTATTATTATTATTATTATTATTATTATTATTATTATTATTATTATTATTATTATTATTATTATTATTATTATTATTATTATTATTATAATCAGTTTTATACTTATTGTTATTAATTATATTTTGGGTCTCAAAGGACACGAAACTGTGTTGCAATTAGTAGACCCATTTCAGATACTAGGGAAATTATTTTGTTATTATAATTAATTGTTATAATGAATTTGTAAAATATTTGACTATGTAAATAATGTAATTTTTCTTTTCTGAATAAAGATTTTCTGATTATTATTATTATTATTATTATTATTATTATTATTATTATTATTATTATTATTATTATTATTATTATTATTATTATTATTATTATTATTATTATTATTATTATTATTATTATTATTATTATTATTATTATTATTATATATATATATATATATATATATATATATATAAATATATATACTATATATATATATATATATATATATATTTATATATATATGATGTATTATATATAAATATATATATTTACATATATCTATTATGTTATCATATATATATATTATTATTATAAATTATATATTATTATTTTTTTATAATTTATATTATTTATATATATATATATATATATATATATATATATATATATATATATATATATATATATATATATATATATATATATATATATATATATATATATATATATGGTAAATAAACTATTACAAAGACAAAGCAACGTGTTCACTCCAGGAATCGAACCAATAGAAGCAAAAGTTTTATTTGAAGACGACCATGTTTTTCTCACCGACATGATAGATAAATTGTCAACAAGTTGATGGTCAAACTAATTTTAGATCGCAAAGGTCCTTTTTCATATCTTTGTCTTCCTGTTATAAAGAATTTTATTTAGCTTACGTCCATTATATGTCCTCGTGAAGCTATTTTGATGATCTGATGCAAATTAAAAGAATTAAGACGTTTCTAAATTACTATTAATATCACTCTGAATGATGTGTCCATTGACAGTGAAGAAAAGAGAATAGGGTTCCAATAAATAGTTTAGATTATTGAAATTTGGAAAGCCAGTAAAATTAGGAGATAATTAAACAGGACAGATAAATTTAGATGTAGGTTGGAATGAGAGATGAAGCCATAAGGTTGGATGGAGACAAGAAAGATTCCAAATCTGGAGAGCTGGCAACATCGCTGAACGTTAGCGTACAACCTCCATCTTTGTGTGGAAATTGAAGATAAATACAGTATGAGCCTCACTATGAGGGACAGGGTGGAATTTGGTGTTGAAATGTCCAAACCCGGAGATCTAGACTCTAAAGGAGGAGGTCTGGTGCTTAACAAAGTAAATATTATAATCAAGACATTGAATGTTAGAAAGGAATTAATAGCTATAGAAGACCATATATGAGAACATGCCGTAAGATATTAAAGGGTGCCAACCCCCATACCAAAGACAGTCAACTCTGAAACGGTGATGTGGGGTAATGTTACAACGTGACTCCATCCCCATACTACCCCGGAAATCTGAGAAGTTCCCAAATTTGTTGTCACCCGTAACAAAATGCAAAA
>JABUQX010146549.1:7500-10000 GCA_015478945.1 Trachelipus rathkii | reverse complement strand
ATAATATATATAATATATAATAATAATAATATACATAATATATATATATATATATACATGTTTTTGATTATATAAGTACGGATATAATAATAATAATAATAATAATAATAATAATAATATAATAATAATAATAATAATAATATAATAATAATAATAATAATAATAATAATATATATTAATAATATGTAATAATATATATTTATAGATTTATGATATTATAAACATATATATATATATAAATGCGAATATATAATATATATAATAATAATAACCAATAATATAATAATAATAATATGTAATAATAATATAATATGTATATGTATATATATATATATATATATATATATATATATATAGGGGTTGCGTTATCGCGATAAATTATCGCGATAATTTATCGCGATAACGATTTCGGGTTATCTGTTATCCGATAAAATCTTTTACCGATAATCGGTATCGCGATAATTTTTGTTCCAAACTACCGATAACTATATGGCGATAATTTATCGCGATAACGGTTTCGGGTTATCTGCTATCCGATAAAATCTTAGACATATATATATATATATACATATATATATATATATATATATATATATATATAATAAATATATATATATATATATATATATATATATATATATATATATATATATATATATATATATATATATACTATATATATATATATATATATATATATATATATATATATATATATATATATATATATATATATATATATATATATATATATATATCTCATTACTAGTCTCTCTATACTTTTTATCATATATATATATATATATATATATATATATATATTTCTCACCTTTCTCACCAAGCGCCTCCGTGTAGGGTCATCCCCTGTCGTTTGCAATGCTTCTCCACAGGACCCTCTCTTCGTACAGTCGATGTTCCTCCACCTGATCCAGCGTCCATCCCCTCTTCGCCATAGCCGCCGCCACTCCATCCTTCCATCTTTTCCTTGGTCGTCCCGCCGGTCTTCTACCTGCAGGCTGCCATGCATAAAATCTAGCCAGGTATCTCTCTTCATCCATCCTTCTGATGTGTCCATACCATCTCAGTTGTTGTCTCTCGATCAGATCCTCCACCGCCTCGACCCCCAACTCCTCTCTTATCTCAGTATTCCTTCTTCTTTCCCTTCTGGTCACCCCCACTATCAACCTCAACACCCTCATCTCCGCCGCCACGATCTTACTCCTTGTTCTGGTTGTAAGTGTCCACGACTCCGACCCAAACAAAAGTACCGGTCTCAGAATCGTGGTATAAATAAGTGTTTTAACCTGTCTCGTCACATGTCTGTTTCTCAGCAAGGGATACAACTGACCAACTCCTCTAGAGTAGTTCATTATTCTTTCCTCTATTTCACCCTCCATCATTCCACTGCTGTTTACCGTAACTCCCAAATACTTAAAGTTCCTCGCATCTTTTATTCTTTCCCCACCGATCTCTATGTTTAAGTTCTCTCCTTCCCTAGCTATCTTCATCACTTCAGTCTTTCTCATATTCATCCTCAATCCCCTCCGTCGCAGCACCTCCTCCCATCTAATCAGTACTCTCTGTAACGTCTCCCTGTCTCTTGCAACTAGAGCAATATCGTCCGCATATGCCATTACAACAATCTCCTCCTCCTCCACCCCAATCTCTCGCATACACTTGTCCATATACAGGATGAACAACAATGGTGACAACACTTCTCCCTGTCTAACACCTGTCTTCACTCCAAACCACTGTCCTATCCCATACGCTGTCCTAACGGCACTTTCACTTACTGTGTAAAGTCCCCTTATCCTCTAATCAGCAGGTTCTATCTGATAGCGATCCTTGAGTGTCTCCCAAAGTTTTACCCTAGGTACACTGTCAAATGCCTTCTCTAAATCCACAAAAGCCATATACATTTCCTTATCCCACTCCCAGCTCTTCTCTATCATCATCTTCAGAGAAAATATCAGATCCGCTGATCCTCGTCCGGGCCTGAATCCATACTGCGCTTCATTCAGCTTGTCCTCGACTCCCGTCCTAAGCCTTTTCTCCAATATTCTTTCATATAACTTCATGGCATGCGGCAGCAACGATATGCCCCTATAATTGGAACAGTCACCCCTATCTCCCTTTTTGAACGCCTGGCATACTATCACCCTGCCCCACTCCGCAGGTACTCTCTCCACTCTCCAGAAATCATTAAATATCTTCAACATCCATCGCATGACCTCCTCACATCGCATTGTCTCCACCGGCAGCCCATCACATCCTGGACTCTTCCCATTTTTCATATTCCCCATTGCCATCTCCAACTCTTCCATTGTTATCGCACCCTCATCCACGTTTATTCGGAGCTGTTCCTCTCTGCGTTCCGGAAGGCTCTCTTCTCCTTCCTCTTGATTATATAACTCTGAAAAGTACTCTCCCCACCTATCACTGATCTCATCAGGGTCCACTCTCAGCCTACCCTCCTTATCCTTTACTGAGTATATATATA
>JABUQX010146549.1:0-2500 GCA_015478945.1 Trachelipus rathkii | reverse complement strand
AGAGAGACTCCAGAGGTGGTGTCAGACCACTCATCAATGGTAAATGATATTTTACATGTCTCAGCTAGGGAAGATACAATTGATGATATTTTATCTTCTACCGATGAATAGATTTCTTCACAAATCAAGTCTCTGTAAAAGTTTCTTTGTTTTAAAACATACTGTGGCGAAGCTTTTTCCATCAATCTTTGAAAGCCAGTATCCTCTACATGACTAAAGGGCAAATCGTCTAAAACAATCATTTCAGCAATACTATAATCCAGTGACTTTGTTTTTTTATCAAATTTATCCCACTTTTTTAACTTGTCGAAACTGCTCATGATAGTTTCCTGCCTAGTTTTTTTCTCAACAATTACTACTGAAGATGATGATGCTTCTAGTTGCGGCTCAGTTTGAGGGCACTTAACTTTTTCTCTCTCTTGAGTCTTTTTATAAATTTCTGAGTGTTTATATTGCAAATGGGTGTGCAAGTTACTACTTACTAGTTCCTCGGCCTTTCCGGGAGAGTTTAATCTGACAAACTTTACATTGCGCTTGTTCCTTCGATATACTATATATATATATATATATATATATATATATATATATATATAATATATATATATATATATATATATATATATATATATATATATATATATATATATATATATAAATTTCTGAGTGTCAGAAATAATATATATGTTGTATATATTCATATGGTTAAACAATAGAATAATAATAATAATAATATATGTATATAATAATAATAATAATAATAATAATAATAATAATAATATATAATAATAATATATATATATTCTTATAATAATAATAATATAAGATAATAACAATAATAATATAATATATATGTAATAATAATAATAATAATATATATGTATATATAATAATAATATATAATAATATATAATAATATATATAATAATAATATTAATAATAATAATAATAATAAATAATATATATATATGTATAATAATATATATATGTATATATATAATAATATGTAATAATAATATGTAATAATAACAATAATAATATGGGTATATATGTATATATATAATAATAATATATAACAACCAATAATAGAAATTAGAAATAATTTGTATATATATATATGTAATAAATAATAATATATGTATATATATAATATACCTTTGTGCTCTTCTATGTAACATAATAATATATGTAATATGTATATATATATATATATATGTGTGATAATGTGTGTGTGTGTGCGGGAGAATATACTGTACAATTCTGCATATAAGGTAGTAGGCACACACACGTTTTCTCTATAATTCATGAAGAATTCTATCCGTATCTGCGAAAAAAATTCATGCGGATGCGGATAGAAAAAAATGCTACCCAGATATCCTTCCCTCTTTTACTGTATATTATATATATATATATATATATATATATATATATATATATATATATATATATATATATATATATATATATATATATATAACTATCTTCTTTATATATATATATATATATATACATATATATATATATCATATATACCCTATATATATATATATATATATATATATATAACATATATATATATATACTTATATATATATATATATATATATATTATATATATATATATATATTATATATATATATATATATATATATATATATATATATATATATATATATATATATATATATATATATATATATATATATATATATATATTTATATTTATATATATACTCTTAAATTGTATATAAAAATTGATTGTATTTAAAATTGGTAAATTTTCCTGGTATGAAAATTGTGTATAAAAGTGTGGAAACGAGGGTCGAGTGAATTAATATTATGTAAATTAAGTAGGCGAAACCTTTTTTCAGGTATCAATAAGAAGAACAAGCACACTGTAGTCTACCCTGATGTTCCTTCTGCCATTAAACCACAACCACATGGTCCAGGAGTTCCAGTTCCTTCTCCACCTGAAAATACTGAGCTACAAGACAATATAGAAGATATAGAAGTGGATGACACTGACACTTCAGTGACATATCAGCCTACGTCTACAAACACTTCGCCAAGACCACTCACTCAAAGTAAATTAAATGACTTGACTAGAGATCTTGGTCTTTCTAAAGAGAACGCACAACTTCTTGCATCCCGTCTTAGTGAGAACAACCTCCTCTCTCAAGAAACTACATACTTTTGGTTCAGAAATAGAGACGAAGAGTTTCGAAAGTTCTTTGCAGTTGCTTCTTGCAGCTATTTGGTGTATTGCAATGATGTAAAAGGTTTAATTGAGGCACTTGGCGTTCCTTACCAACCAAGTGAATGGAGGCTCTTCATTGATTCTTCTAGCAGAAGCTTGAAGGCAGTACTCTTAAATATTGGCAATAAAATGGCATCCGTACCTATTGCCCATTCAGTTCAGTTAACAGAAAGCTACAAAAATATGGAAGTATTGATTAATACAATCAAGTACTCTAACCACAACTGGTTAATATGTGGTGATCT
>JABUQX010146548.1:5000-12500 GCA_015478945.1 Trachelipus rathkii | reverse complement strand
AGAAGAACATGACGTAATTCGAAAGGAAAGCCCTCATTACCATCCCTTCCATACCCTCAAGTGAGAGATCGTCGCAATTAGAAAAATTCACCCTATTGCTTCACAAAACCGAGAAGGACCCTCACTGTGGTATCACGTTAATGTGAGGTTCATCTCCTTGTCCACGCCCACAACCATACTCCCTCACAAAACCACGCCATTCACTCCTATTACACTATGTAACAAGAAATGTTTCGTTTTATTTTTTATTGAATCATATATTTTTTGACGCTGAACACAGAAATGACCTTCATTTTTTTCTATCATCGATACTTTGAGAGTTATTGCAATATTTAAGTTTTGGCATTTTTAAGGTTTGTTAATGAGCTTACACTGTAGGTACTTATTACAATTTTTTATTTGAAGGTTTAAATTAATATCCCCAAAATATAAGTCAATGCTTTAATATGCCAAAAACATGCTTACTTTGCATTTAAAAGTGCTTTGTGGATCGTGCTTTTCTCTTGTGAATCGATTTGGTTTCTCTTATCAAAAACCACATATAATCACCCATCATGGCACTATCCCAACGTCCCTGGTATCGCCTTTCCATTGTCTGAATATCCTGGTGAAATCTTTCACCATGTTCTTCACTTACATCCCCTAAATTCTCTCGAAAAAAGTCCAAATGCGAGTGTAAATAACGCACCTTTAATGACATACGGCACCCCATTTTTTTATAACAATCAATGAGCATTTTTATCAGCTGTTTTGTAATTTGGATCTTTACAATTTCCTAAAAATCCCTGAACCACATTACGGAATGCACACCAGGCATCATTTTCAACTATGCTCATCTTTTCCTTCAATTTCAAGGATTTAAGCATATTTAAGCATGTTTCAATGAGCTCATCATCTTCCAGAAAAGAAAAGAGAAAAAATCATGCTTTGTAAGATTATATATATATATATATATATATATATATATATATATATATATATATATATATATATATATATATATATATTTTTTATATTTTTAAAATATATATATATATATATAAGAGCAGTATATATAGATATATATATATATATATATATATATTTAGAGGGAGTATATATATATATATATATATATATATAAGCATAGAATATAGATATATATATATATATATATATATATATATATATATATATATATATATATATATATATATATATATATATATATATATATATATATATATATATATATATATATATATATATAAAAGAAGCTGCTACATATATTTGTAGAAACATACGTTTCTTCTTTTATATGTCATGGACTTGTCATAAAACAATTTTACTTACAGAAGGGGTGGTGAAGGTATAGGGTAGTTTTCATTATGAGGAACTGGGGCTCTGGATGAGGGAATATCTGGGTATGGAAGAGATTGCCTTCCTTTACCTTTTCCATATTTTGTAATATTCACCATGCAGAAGTAGCAGTCATCATAGTGATTCGTTGGCTCTCGCCATATTCTGGGAATAGCCAAAGGCATTGCTTTTCTTGTTCCTCTTAGCCATCCTTCTAGGGTTGTTTTACAACTTCCACATATAATGAGGTGCCCAGTGCTTATCTTAATCACCAATAGGCATACCAAAGTAGAGCCTGTACGCTATCCAATACTTGGTTCCCTTCACAATTTTGGTGGAAATGTGCTTAGAACTAACATAATATCCACACACATAACAAAATGAATCTGCCAATGTTTTACACTGTCTACTTGCAATTTTATAAATGTTTATTATATTATTACTAATATTCTGAAAATTATAAAAGATATTTAAGTTTGGTACCTCACCTTCAATTATATCATTGCACTAGAATGTAGTTAAACAATGGTATATATATATATATATATATATATATATATATATATATATATATATATATATATATATATATATATATATATATATATATATATATATATATATATATAAAGTATATATATATAATATATATATATATATATATATATATATATATATATATATATATATATATATAAATCAGTTCTTAAGCATGCAATCCCCATAAAACATTAATGGCAACTGACTTTTACTCAGCGCGACCCTACAAAATGAGAAGATGCCAATAATTACTTTATGCCGTCGTAACATAAAAACGGTCGATGCTAGAGAAAAACTAAAAACATATTTGGAATCTGCATAAAACAATGTATAAAAAACAATAAAAAATCAGACGAAACAAAAAAAAATTTTTTTTTGTTACATTGTGTTATTCACCTTTCTTCTCCTATCTGCCAAACCCACATTCCACTCCACTTTTCTTCGGTTTTCCAGCCGATTGATTCCCATCACATTCACCATTATGCGATTAAACAGCCAACTATTGTCCATCCTTTCCGTATGACCAAACCATCTCAATACACTCTCGATTATTCTCTCATTTACGCCTTTCTTCACACGACACTTCTCTAATATGTTCATTCCACATTTTATCAGTTCTTCTCACACCTAACAGGCCCATAGGATTATCCATATGAGCAGATTGCACTTTAGATCTATACCTCTATTCCATACCATAGTTTCACTACTGTATATTATCACAGGTAACAACATACCCTCATGCAAAACCATGGCTCGCTCAAAACTTAGTCCCTTTGTATAAATAAAGGATTTAATTGCACCAGCCACCTTCCCATCATTCACAAGTTTCCTACTACAGTCTGTAGTTTTCATATGTCCCCTTCTCATTCAACAAATATCCTACATATTTAATTTCAATACTTGTTCCAATTGCTCACCATCCAACATGACTTCACACCGCGGATTCTTCTCACCCACTACCATCACCTTACTCATATCTACATTTACTTTCAAACCTTTTCTTTTACACACTCTGCCAAACCCCTCTAGCAATCCTCTCAAACTTTCTTCAGATTCGCCACATCCTACATCCTACATCCTACATCCTACATCCTACATCCTACATCCTACATCCTACATCCTACATCCTACATCCTCGTATAATATGCAGGGCACCCTACACTCTATGAAATTCTCCATCAGTCTACAATCTTCATATATATATATATATGCATATAGAAAGATATATATATATATTTATAAATATCTCTAACTCTATACAATATATATATATATATATATATATATATATATATATATATATATATATATATATATATATATATATATATATATATATATATATATAAGTCTCTCTCTCTCTCCCACTCAGAGATTTAATGCGGATCATTGAAATATGTTTATGAACTTCATCGTTGTAGAAATTTAAAGAATAATAAAGTTTGAGAATCTTTGTCTAGTACTAAGAAGAAAATTTCTGTATATTAAATCTGATTTAATATTTACTATTATAGATTTAAGACATTATCTTTTCTAAATAACATTGTGGATAAGAAAACTCCATTTTGGGGATTATTTTATTGAGGAAATATTAATTATTTAATGTATGAATACAGTAAAGTATCATTTAGAAGAAATCTATCATTACTAAAGATTTGTAAATAATTAAAGATTTTATTAGATAAATAAAGTTTTAAACGGGTAAATTTTAAAGAAAAGGGAAGGGAGGGGGAGAAAGGGTGGGGGAATAAATATAAATTAGAGGGTAGGTTTTAACCTTTTATATTGTTTTATATTATATTTTAACCTTTTTTATTGTTATTGTATTGTTGTGGGTAGATTTGGTGAGCGGGGTGGTGGCCTTAGGTGTTGGGAAGTACCTAGGGTGGGGGGTCCCACAAAGCGTGCAGCCTGAGTGAGTAGATATATAGAAGAAGGGAAAGATGGGGAGGAGAGAAGTAATTAGGGTGGGATGTATGAATGTGAGAGGGGTAAATGAGGATTTAAAGAGGGAGGAAGTGGGGTTGATGTTTGAGGAAAAAAGGTTGGATGTGTTAGGGATAACAGAAACTAAGTTGAAGGGAAAGAGGGAGTTGGATTTCGGAAAATACAAGGGTATGGTATCGGGGGTGAGCGAGAGAGTGAGGGCGAGGGAGGGGGTGGGAATAGTTATGAGGAAAGAGATGTGGGACAAGGTGAGATTGTGTAACCAGGTGAGTTCTAGGATAATGTGGGTAAAAGTGAAATTCGGGGGGGGTCTTTATATGTGCATATGCACCAGTGAATGGAGCGAGAGAGGAGGAGAGAGAAAGATTTTGGGGAGAATTGAATGAGTGTTGGGAAAGTTTTGGGGTAAATGAAAAAATTTGTCTATTGGGAGATTTGAATGCAGGAGTGGGAAGGGAGGAGGTAGGAAGAATAATAGGACCTTTTGGGGTAGGGGAGAGGAATGATAATGGAGAAAGTCTGATAGAGTTATGTGTCGAAAGAAGAATGATAGTGGGGAATACTTGGTTCAAAAAAAATGATAATCATAAGTATACATGGAAGAGTGAGATAACGGGGGGGAGGGCGATACTAGATTATGTGTGTGTAAATGGGAAGGATAGAGGTAGATTATTAGATGTAAATGTGTTTAGAGGGGCGGGGAGGGGGATATCGGATCACTATTTGGTGATTGCCAGGATAAGGGTGGGATGAGAGGTGATATATAGGGAAAGGGGAGAAAAGAGGAGAGTGGAAGTGATAAAGGTGGAAAAATTGGAGGAGATAGTATGTAAGAGGGAGTTTAGGAGAGGTATGGAGGACAGGTGGAGAAACGTGAGAGGGACGGGAATTGGGGAGGTGGAGGGGGAGTGGAAGAGATTTAGAGAGGCAGTATGTGAAGAGGCTAGAAGGGTATGTGGAGTAAAAAGGGTGGGTGCAAGCAGAAGGAAAGGGAGTGAATGGTGGAGTGAGGAGGTGAAGGAGGTGGTGAAAAGGAAAAAGGAGGCTTATGTGAAATGGTTGGGAAGTAGGAGAGAAGATAGCTGGGAGGAATATAGAAGGGTTAGAGTGGAAGCAAAGAGGGCGGTGGAGAGGGCGAAGAGAAGAGCAAAAGAGGAATGGTGTAGAAAAGTGACGGAAAATTTTGAATCGGGGAGTAAGATGTTCTGGAAAGAGGTTAATAAAAAAAGGAAGAGGAAGGAGGGGTTGGGGGAGAGGATTAAGGGAGGAGATGGGGATTGGATAGGAGGAGAGGATAGGGTGAGGAAGAGGTGGGGGGAGTATTTTAGTGGACTATTGAATGAAGGGGGTGGGGTAGGGGAGGTAGATATGCAAGAGGTGAGGATGGGAAACGAAGTGGGGAGGGAGGGGGAGGATGAAATACAAATGGAGGAAATTATTAGGGCCTTGAATAAAGGAAAAAAAGGGAAGTCCGCAGGTCTGGATGGTGAGAATGGAAATGTTGCAGAAGGGAGGTATAGGGGTGGAGGAATGGTTGCATAGGTTATATAACATATGTTGGAGGAGTGGTGAGGTACCACAGGATTGGGAGGATGGATGTTTGGTTCCCCTGTATAAGGGGAAAGGGGATAGGATGGAATGTGGAAATTATAGAGGTATATGTCTTTTAAGTGTGGTAGGGAAAGTGTACGGAAGAATACTGATTGAGAGAGTAAGAGGTTTAACGGAGGGGAGAATAGGGGAAGAACAAGGAGGATTTAGGGAGGGAAGAGGGTGTGTGGACCAAGTGTTCACACTAAAGATGCTTGTAGAGAAAAGTATTGAGAGAAAAGGGAAAGTGTATGGATGTTTTTTAGATTTAGAGAAAGCATATGATAGAGTGAATAGGGGTGAACTGTGGAGGGTGTTGGAGGAAAATGGGGTGGGGGGTAATTTAGGGAAAGGTATTAGGGCTTTTTATAGGAATAGTAGAATGTGTGTGAGAGTGTTAGGAGGGGAGAGTGAGATGTTTGGGACGGTGTGTGGATTGAGGCAGGGGTGTGTAATGTCGCCGTGGTTATTCAATTTGTTTATGGAGAGTTGTGGCAGAGGGAAGGTGAGGGGGGGGGGGTGGAATTGATGAATGGGAATGATAGAAGGGAAGTGAACATGATACTGTTTGCGGATGATACTGCCCTAGTGGCGAAGAACGCGGAAGGGCTGAGGTATTTGGTGAGGGAGTTTGAGAGAGTGTGTGGACAAAAGGGGCTTAAAATAAATCCAGGTAAGAGTAAAGTGTTAGTGTTTGAGGAGGAGGAAAGAGAGGAGGGGGAGGGGTTAGAGGTTAGAGTAGGGGGGGTAGTATTGGAAGAAGTAAAGATTTTTAGATATTTAGGGATGGAGTTGGGTAAGGGGGGAGGGATGAAGGAGGAGATAGAACATAGAATAGGTGAAGGAATGAGGGCTTTGAGTGGTCTGAGAGAAATATGGAAAGGGGGGGATCTATCACAGAAAGTTGTTTGAAAAAATCTGTGTACCAGCGGTGTTGTATGGGTGTGAAACGTGGGGGTTGAATGCTAGGTCCAGGAAGAAGTTGGAAGTATTTGAGATGAAGGGGTTGAGAGCGGTTTGTGGGGTTAGCAGAAGGGAGAGGATTAGGAATAGGGTGGTGAGGGAGAGATGTGATTGGAGGAATGGTCTGGTGGGAAGAGCGGAGAAGGGAATGTTAAGATGGTATGGGCATTTAGTGAGAATGGAGGAGCAGAGAGTGGTTAGAAGAGTTTGGGAGGCGGAGGGGATAGGAAGGAGAGGAAGGGGGAGACCAAGAAGGAGGTGGATGGATGGAATAAAGGAGATGATGGAGGAGGGAGGGATGGGGGAGGAAGAGGGTAGGGTGTTGGCGAGGGATAGAGTGGGGTGGAGGAGGTGGGTGAGGGCGAGATGAGGGGGTGTGTGAATGAGGGAGGCTGTACGCACCACTACCCCGCTCAAGCGGGACAAAAGTGTATGTATAAAAAAAAAAATAATAATAAAAATATAATATATATATATATATATATATATATATATATATATATATATATATATATATATATATATATATATATATTATTATTACATATTATTACTATAATTATATATATATTTTACGTGTGTATATATATATATTATTATTATATATATATATATATATATATATATATATATATATATATATATATATATATATATATATGTTATTATATATATATATATATATATATATATATATATATATATATATATATATATATATATATATATATATATATATATATATATATATATATATATATATATAAGTTAAAAATAATTAAAAGGTTCATACTTTAGTTGATTAGCTGTGGTTTTCGTACGCATAGGATGTGGTTTCACATCCTTGGAATATGAGTATGTGTTTGGATTATTATTATTATTATTATTATTATTATTATTATTATTATTATTATTATTATTATTATTATTATTATTATTATTATTATTATTATTATTATTATTATTATTATTATTATTAGTTAGCCGCGGTTTGTAAATTCCGAAAATGATTTTTTTTAGTATATCTATTATCGAAGATTTATTAAAAAGTTTGTGCATGAAACGGGAAAAAAATTCGGTTGATTTTTTTAGGTTGACGATGTCGTCGTCGTCGTATTCGTC
>JABUQX010146546.1:0-29356 GCA_015478945.1 Trachelipus rathkii | reverse complement strand
GGGATACATGGAAGCACATCGTTTGAGGTTCACATCTAATAGTCACACGCGAAATCACAATCACGTTGAGAAAAGCACACATAATAATAATAATTATAGATCAAAAGGCAATGGTTACTCCACAAGCGGTAATCATAAAAGTAGCAATCAACATGCACCGCGAGCAACTAATAATGAAAGCAGGATCGGAGGTGGAAGCGGCGACAGACAGAACTATCGTCGCAGTAGCAGTGAGCCGAGAGAAGCGCCCACGTGCTTTAGGTGTCAAAGGAGAGGGCATTACTCGAGGGATTGTCGAGCCCCTCCTTATTTCAACAATAGCAGTAGGGGACAGAATAACTCAGGGAGACAAAAGGAACAAAGAGCACGGGAGCGTCCGGAGTCTCTGATAACGGCAGTGAAGCCCTGAACTACTCAGGTGAAGAGCCGAAGCTCCTGGATGAGTTAGTGAAGGTGAAAAATGACGAAACGTCACACCTACCTGTAACGTATGGGACGGTGAATGGCTTTAAAGTCAAAACCCTCCGAGATACCGGGTGTAATGTAGTGGTTGTGCGGGAGAAGTTTGTGCCGAAAAGGTGTTATGTTGGAAACAACATGAAGATACGTTTGTTGGACGGTACAGTGATCGAAGCTCCGCTTGCAAATATTGATGTGGATACCCCTTATTATGTAGGGAGAACAACCGCGGCAGTATTGCCGGAGGTTGTGTATGATTTGGTAATCGGGAATGTCAAAGGAGCATTGCCCTTAAGTCAGCCTAATCTCGCTTGGGAGTCGACCGTGTGTCGAGGGCCTCGTAATGTAGAGGTCGCGCATAACATTAGTAGTATGCTGGTCCCCATCGCTGAGAGCGCTGAAGAAGGTTCACAAGAAGAACCTAACCAAACCAATCATAAATTTGGAATGGCAAGTTGGGAGATGAGTGAGTCTTACAGAGGGAAACCGTCAGTGCCACAATCGTTTGACATCTGTAATAAAGATGTCGCGCCAACCATGGAACCATCACTAAGTGTGATGACTGGGTGCAAATGTTCACCTGAAAATGAGAACGTTACAGGAAAAGATGAAGTTAAAACCCCTAAAGATCTATTAATGGATGTTGAAGATGACACGAGAGTGGTAGATGTTCAGGAGACATCGATGGTAGAGAGCACGAAGTGGTCTGATGTAACAGATCGTGCTGATGAAGATGACGAGATGGTGAGAGGTGACATAGACAGTCACACGCAAAGTTCTGGAGAGAAGGGTGTTGTAGCTGTGGGTGAAGGGGATATAACCCATGGTGATGAAGTTCAAGAATTGATTAACGATCGGGAGACTTTTAAAAGTAAACAGAAAGATGACGTCACTCTACAGAGGGTATGGAGGTCAGTGGAAAAAGGAGAAAACAAGTATGCAGTAAAGAATGGTGTGTTATTTAAAAGAGTGTTAGAGAACCAACAGGAAAGGTATACTCTGGTCGTACCGAAAGAGTACAGAAGTAAAGTCATGAAGATGGCACACGACGAAGTCTTCGGTGGCCATCAGGGGGTAAAGAAAACTATGGGTAAAATTACCCAGCAGTTCTTCTGGCCGAACATATATTTGGACGTAACTAAGCACTGCTACTCGTGCGATATATGCCAGAGAACGTGCCCGAAAGGTTCAGTGAAAAGGATACCTCTGTGCCCAATGCCCATCATTGAAGAACCATTTCAAAGGGTGGTCATCGACCTGATCGGGCCAATCTCACCACCATCTTCAGAAGGACACCAGTATGTCCTGACACTTGTGGATGCCGCTACGCGCTATCCTGAAGCTGTACCGTTAAAGAGCATTACTGCCCAGAAGGTGACGGATAGTTTGGTGTCAATTTTCACGAGGTTGGGTGTGCCAAAAGAAATCCTCAGTGACAATGGCAGACAATTTACATCTGATTTAATGAGAGATGTAACAACGAAGATGTTGAACATCAAGCAGAAATTTTCTAGCATTTACCATCCAATGAGTCAAGGCGTTACAGAAAAGTTCAACGGAACTCTTAAGAGAATGCTCAAGAGAATGTGCAGTGAACAAGTGAGGAAGTGGCACAAGTTCATTGAGCCACTATTATTTGCATACAGGGAGGCTCCACAGGACTCCACAGGGTTCTCCCCATTCGAACTCCTGTATGGTAGGACTGTGAGAGGTCCAATGCAAATTTTACATGAAATTTGGGCGGGTGACATTAACCCTGAAGAGGCAAGGTCAACATATAAATATGTTTTCGACTTGCAGGAAAGATTAAATGAAACTCTGAAGTTGGCCAGAGAGAATTTAGCAAAGGCCCAAATTTCCCAGAAAAGATACTATGACAAGAGTGCAAAGGCCAGAAAATTGGAAGTAGGAGATCTAGCTCTTGTTCTGTTACCGACCTCGAGCAACAAGATGTTGATGAGATGGGGCGGGCCACATAGAGTGGTGGAGTCATACGGTAAGGACAATTACAAGATCAAAGTGGATGATGTGATTAAGACCTATCACATCAATCTGCTGAAGAAGTACATTGTGAGAGAGGAAAGTGAAGAAGCGGAAGAAGAGGTGTGTCAACATCCAGCGAATATAGGTGCTTCAGCAGTGATCCTTGACACTGAGAATGAAGAAAATATTACTCTAGTGGAAATGGACCCCACAATGGTACGAAAAGAGGGATTGTCTGACACCAAAATCAGCGCAGACATAACCTGATGGGGGTGTCGTCGATAAGGTCTATCGCATGATAGTGGTTTTTGGCGGTGCCAGGCACATCAGTAAAAATCCCTTCATGCTTCTTCAAGATTTCCATTAATTCTTTCTTCATATCATCGGTTATGTCTGCGCTGATTTTGGTGTCAGACAATCCCTCTTTTCGTACCATTGTGGGGTCCATTTCCACTAGAGTAATATTTTCTTCATTCTCAGTGTCAAGGATCACTGCTGAAGCACCTATATTCGCTGGATGTTGACACACCTCTTCTTCCGCTTCTTCACTTTCCTCTCTCACAATGTACTTCTTCAGCAGATTGATGTGATAGGTCTTAATCACATCATCCACTTTGATCTTGTAATTGTCCTTACCGTATGACTCCACCACTATGTGGCCCGCCCCATCTCATCAACATCTTGTTGCTCGGAGTCTTCTAAGCTAAACTAGCCTTTGCACTCTTGTCATAGTATCTCTGAGAGGTGAGACGCTGCTTCATCTCTGTGCTTTCAGGACTCATTGTCAGCCTCGGCCCTGTGTTGACACTGCTGTTGCCACCCAAGCTAAAGGCTTGCATTGGTTCTCACAATCCTTGGAAATTCTGAGGAAGAGGCTGGTACCCTGTGGGCTCCTATCGCTGCAAGCTGTGGTGGCTCTTGTGCCACTCTCACTGTTCGCACATTCTCTGTCGTGTTTCTGGCACTGACATTGGATGTAATACTAGAAAGCAGCGATATCTCATTAAATCATATGTAAGTGATGCTGCCGTGTCTGAATTTCTTTTGGCACGCAACATGAAGTGACATAAGCTATCAGTGCGCTTCTGGGCGGCTGTGCTCTGCTGGTACGGCTCGGGGCACGGCGGCGGCTATCCTAGTCTCGTGTGTCGCTCTGATGGTGGTGGTGATCTCGATGACCACTGCTGAAAATGATTTCTTCGATGAGCGTGGCACGAAAATTCGCGAACACTTTCATTTCCTATCACGGTAACCCACGTCAATACTGCGAAACTGCTGGGCAATTACCCGCAGTTTCTTTGCCCTGATGACCACCGGCGTCATGTCATCTCGCTGACTTTGCTTTCTGTACTATTGGACCGAAGCCACGCTCTGCATCACCACTCGCGACCTCCATACAACGGAAGTGCATCTCTGTCCGCACAGCGTCATTGTGTTCTTGAACTCTCGCCATGGTTACCCGCTGGCACGCTACTCTCAGAGCTTTGCATATTATTATGTGCTGCCACCATCGTCTCTTTCATCGGCACGACTCTGTTATCGGAACCACTTCGTGCTCTCCCACCGTCGATGTCTCCTGAGGCATCTACCACTGCTAAACGTGTCTTCGGCGGCTCATTAGCATAGATCTTTGGGGGTTTCCTTTCATCTTTCTGCGGCATTCTCATTTTCAGGCGTTGCCACCAGTCATCACGCGTGTTCACTGGTTGGCACGACATCTTTGCAGATGTCAGCGGCTGTGGCACTGTACCGATTTCCCTCTACTCCCCAACCATTCAAGACGGACTGATTGGTTCTCTTGTGAAACAGCTCGCTTGCTACTCAGCGATGAGAACCCATACCTGTGTTATGCGCATTTATATTACGGGCCCTGCTACAGTTGACTCCAAAGCAGACAGGCTGACTTAAGGGCAATGCTCGCGCAGATACGCAAACACTCCGGCAGCTGCTGCCTGGTCCCTGCTGGGAGGCATCCAGCTCAGCATTTGCAGCGAGCTCTGTGCCGTCAGCTAAGCTCATATCTTCGCTGTTGTTTCCAACGCAGCACACCTTTGTTTACAAGCACACCTTACATTACACCCGGCTATCGTTTCATATTGCGTCATGTTCCACGAGTGTGACGTTTCGTCGACTTCGCAACTCATCCGGGAAACTCGGCCTTTCATCTGGTCGAAGACTTCACTGCCGAACGCTCCATTTTGCTGTTCTTTTTGTCCGGGACCACGTCTACGCTTATTGATGCTCGACGGCCGGCGCCTGCCCATTTTCTGCGTGGTAACTACTCTCACTACTGCGACGATGCCGCGTCCTGCTCGCTCTGTGTGCTACTGTTTCGCTGTGGCTTCTGCTGATCTATAGTATTAACCATTATGTGTGCTCTCCAACGTGTTAATGTTTCGTGTGACTATTAGCTGTGAATCTCAGACGATGCGCTTCCATGTATCCTTCAGAACAAGTTATTATCTCTTCTGGTGCTTTCTTTTTCGACTCCCTTAAGTAGGTTGCGAGTTCTTTTGGAACCGTATTCAAATACTTGTCCACCGAGAAAAATTCGATAAGATCATCCGGTGTCAGTGTTACATTTGCTGCTGTTAACCACTTTTTAAGAGCCTCAATAATTCTTTGTAAATAAACTCTAGGACTATCATCTTCCGTAGGAGTTATAGTTTTATACTTTGTACAGTACCCACTTTCCGTGAGCCCATACCTCTCCAATAAAGCTCTTTTCAGACCTTCATAGCTCTTTAGTTCTTCAACAGTCATCTTATTATATACACTGACAGCCTTGCTCGTTAGGAAACTTCCTAAAACTACCGCTCGCTTTTCTACAGGGATATCGTTCGCCTCTGCTTGCTTCTCAAACATTAACAGATATTCTTCGATATCGTTTTTCTTTTCGTCGAAGAAAGGAAGCTTCAATTTTGGATACTTGTTAGCATAAGGTGTACTATGGCTGCTCTGAGCACTCTGCGATGCTATCGCTGCGTCATGTTGACGCTGTTTTTCTTCAGCATCAAGCTTCATCTGAAGCATTCTTTCTTCTGCATCTCTTGCATCTTTCTCTGCTTCTAACTTAACTCTCTGCGCTTCAGCTTCGATCTTGGCTTTCTCTACTTCAGCTTCAGCTTCAAGCTTAGCTTTCTCTCTCCGCTCTTCTACCTCAAGCGCTAACCTTTTCTCTTCTAAAGCTGCAGCAACTTTCTTCTCCTCCAAAGCTGCGGCTAATCTCTGTTGTTCGATTGCGGCTTCTTGAGTCGCTCGATCTTTTAATAAAGCAGTGATCTCCTTCACACCTAAACCTCCTGATTTACACATCTCCATAAACTCAGCGTTAGATGTAGCCATAGTTACAATTGTTTTATCCAAAACAAATTACAAAATATATTGTTCACTAACAGAGTCACTTTCAACGCACGAATCACAATCCCGTTTTCTACCGAAATTTTCGAAATTTAGCTTTCACTGATAGCTCTATGAAAACAAATTTCTAACCGCAAAATTACTAATGTATATATATATATATATATATATATATATATATATATATATATATATATATATATATATATATATATATATATATATATATATATATATATATATATATATATATATATATACTAGTTTACACAATCTGCAATAAAATTTAACAAAATCTTACGGGGAACTAGTGTTTTCCCTAAAGAACTCCAACAGAGGAAAATTGTGAATTCCGGGAAACCACTATTTCGCTCCGCTTAACTTTGCAAACTTTAATGCCTATCTAAACAATATTAATAAATATATATATTTTTATATATATATATATATATATATATATATATATATATATATATATATATATATATATATATAAAAATAATATATATAAAAAAAATATAATATATATATATATATATATATATATTTATAAGAGCATAATATAAAAAAAATTACCAAAATTATTCCAGTGTTTCTTTATTTCCAAACGTTATCTATTGCTGGAATAACAGTTTGTTATCCCACCAATACGCACAGAAAAATTAAATACGTTTAACTTCAACAAAGCAAATAGTCCACACGACTATATTGAGTTAAATAAAAACAATACAATATTAACTTATATCGTATAACAACAACTGGGGTATAAATTACAACCCTTGAACATTAGTTCTGGCACAGGTTTTAACAAACGACTGTACTACCTTGAGTTTAAATATTCAATAAAATAGCAAAAATAACTTTACTACAAACGTTTTACTGATAAGAAGTAATGACTGAAAAGTTATAATATAAGTTCCCGAACAGGAATACCCAAATTTATTAAATGTATTCCTGGACAGGTATACTTATACTCATTTATTAAATAAGATCCCGGACAGGCCCCCAAATTTATTAATGTAGGGTGATTGGTTAAAAAGATATTAAATTATCTGTCATAACTTACTCTTCGAACTGATGAACAAATCCTTTGGCCAGGCCCCCGTGACAATCCAATCAACTAACACCTTATTAGATTCTCAAACCTGTATTGTAACAGTATCCAGGCCTCCTGTTAAGTGAGCTATCGGCCTGTGCAATATTGCAGTGCAACTCAATACTTACAACTCACCAACTTATCCTTTAGAGACCCTTCAAGTGGAACAACGGTTTGACCGAGTTCTTTACCTTATGTGAAAACAGTTCAATCAATACTTTTCTTACCAGCAAATGAATCCGTTTTGTGATCAATCTTACAATCACAAAAACCACGTCTTTAAGACTTAAAGCAATAGCTAATTGAATATTTAAATAAATGAAAAGTAAAATACGTTTGGAAATACTCAAGGAAACCACTGGGATAATTTTAGAAATATTTTAATAAAAAAAAAAATAAATGAAAATGTACTGGTCTTACAAACTAGGTTTTATAAGTCCATGGACATGTAGCCGGATGTCTATAGATATCCGTATACATGCACACCGCACATATAGAACCTTCAGTACCGTATATCAATTCTATTTATATATATATATATATATATATATATATATATATATATATATATATATATATATATATATATATATATATATATATATATATACTTCAAAATATCTACAGGTTTTATACTTCCATGTACATATAGCCGGATGTCAACAGATATCCGTATATATGCACACCGCAACTATAGAACCAAAATGCTAACTACTAAGTATATATATATATATATATATATATATATATATATATATATATATATATATATACTATATATATATAGATATATCAGTACCGTATATATATATATATATAAATATATTAAATATTATGCTCAAAAGAAATAAATAAAATATCAACATAAATACTTTACCAATATATTCATATAAATTTTTGCCCATACATTTATATATATATATATATATATATATATATATATATATATATATATATATATATATATATATATATATATATATATATATATATATATATATATAAACATACATACAAATATATGTCCAACAATATATATGAATAAACAAAATATATCAACAAAATAATATATGGACAGACTGACTTTGCAAATGATATAAAATATTTACTTGTAAATTAAATGTTTGACAATTATTGAGCGTCGATTTATCCAGTGTGAACAAATGAATGCAGTCACAGCTGGTCAGGATCAGCTGTTGTCTTAAAGCAAAAGAGTTGCCAACTAGTAATTAAACAAATCTTAATTTCAAATAAATAAAATGTGACTTTAGTAATTATTCGTATATAAAATATTGTAACTTTAATCGTTAAACACTTTATGTTTGTTAACACAAAAGAATCTTTACCATGTTACAAAAAATACACATCATAATTACCCTTACCTGCTAGTGATATATAGCAACACCGCAGACACAATGCATTTGCAAATCGCAATCAACAGACGACACTTTTATAATGGCAATGCAAAGATTATATTTACACGAATAAACACAATTATATTTAGAACACAGCTTAAAACAATATTGGCTTTACAAAAAATAAGCCACGAGATTTCCACATTGAAAATTACAATACCTTATTGCATTTAAAAACATTAACACAATTACTTTATAATAAAATATAAAATAAGGCACCTCCACGATTTACAAGACTATGCACACTAAAATAATAATAACATCGATCAGACAGAGCAACAAGCGCAGTACCAACTGTAAACACCTTGATTGACGACAAATGAAAGCAAAAAGATCACAAAATATTCATAATTTACTATTTATACAAATCTTCGCCAACCAGTTTACATCTGACCATCCAATCACAACTCTTAAAATAATTAATAAAATGATGTATCCACTTATTAGTTATTTCAGTAAAGCAAATATATATTACACATTCAGCACGACCGAAAATTGGTATTTCTTTACAATCGAAACTTTGTTCACAAGAAATCTCAATTTTCCTCTAAAATCAAAACATAAAAGCCAAATGAATTTATACATTGTGCGCTCCACACTATACAAAATTAAATATTATTCCATACACATTTATATATATATATATATATATATATATATATATATATATATATATATATATATATATATATATATATATATATATATATATATATATATATAAAACAATTACATACATATAATAAGGGATGGGTGCATCAAATAAAAAAAAAAAAATAATAATAATAATAATAATAATAATAATAATAATAATAATAATAATAATAATAATAATAATAGTATTATTATTATTATCACAGATTTGTGAACGACGACCAATCAAAACTTAGGTTCCAAAAGTAAGTCTTGAAAACCAAGTTTCTATTGGCTGTCGTTTACGCATGAAATGCAAACATATTTACAAATTTCTTTTGATGAGCCGCTGCAATCATACATCGTATACATAGAAAATGAAAGAGAAATAGCAATGACAATGTTGGCCATTGCTTTACAATACATAAATGAGGCAAAGTTATGTATTACGTGTATTATTGCATTACATATATATATATATATATATATATAATTCGAAAAAATTGCAATGTATGTTTACAAGAATAAACAAGACTGCGCATGAATTATTATTATTATTATTATTATTATTATTATTATTATTATTATTATTATTATTATTATTATTATTATTATTATTATTATAACTAAGGATTATTGCGAATTTCTCAAACTTAAAATAGCCTTTATATACTTTAATGGCTTAAATTTAATAAATGCACTTTTCCGATAAAAACTGTTAACATATTTAGATTTTTTTTTAAATATAATTCGAGTTTCTACTTTTACATGGTATAAATGGCAGATAAAAATTCTGCAATAGCCTAATTAATATTTGAGCAATCTCTTTTTAATACTTATCGGGTAATACTCAATTCTTAAAATTATACATGTTATCTTGGAAACGTTTACAAAATTTAATGCAAATGTATGCCAATGGAAAAGACCGAAAACTAAAATTTTACAAAAGCATTTACGAAAGTTTGGCTTTTGTTCACAACTACAAACTAATCGAAATTTTTATTTTAACAATCCAAAATTTTGTAACACTTCTGAAATCACGTTTTAATCTTTAATATTAAATAGTTTTTCGAAACTATTTAATATTAATGATATTACCAAATTCTTTAAAAAGAATAATTTATTAATTATTATTCAATTCACTGCAGTAACCAAGTCGCTAACGCAATCTTCTCTGCTAATCAGACGGAATCTTTTTTACCAAAGTACGACAACTTCGGATTTTCAGAATTTGTTCGTCAAAGTTAAATTGAAATTTTATTATTTGATCCTCAAAAGCAGGCGGACGTACGATTTTTCTTACTTTGCTAGTTGGTGATAAGGAACCAATTGTATATTTTTCTTCATGCAATGACTGCAAAATAAATGTAATAAAATAATTTCGTTGTACAATATATATATATATATATATATATATATATATATATATATATATATATATATATATATATATATATATATATATATATATATATATATATATATATATATATAAAAATATATATATATATATATATATATATATATATATATATATATATATATATATATATATATATATATATATATATATATATATATATATATATATATATATAGGCCCTTTTCTGTTTTACGCTTGGGTCAGTTTTGAATTTTTTTTTAAATATATTGCTACTATATGATACCAACAATGAATTTCAGTGGTAACGGACATGATTCAAAAGTTCAAAATATTTTAAATAATTTTTAAAAATCACATTTATGTTAAATATTGTTTTAAAAATGAAATATCTCGAAAAGTATGACACTTACAGAAAAACCAATTACATATTTGGAATCAGCGTATAAAGCTTATTACAAAATGTAAAAAAAAAAACAAAAAAAACATTTTTTTCATAAAAATAAATATCTCAAAAAGTACGACACTTACAGAAAAACCAATTACATATTTGGAATCAGCGTATAAAGCTTATTACAAATATGTAAAAAATAATAATAAAAAATAAAAAATTGGGGCTCGAGCCGACGGGGGGGAGAGGCGGAGGAACCCCCGCGACACCCAAATACCAAAGAGCGGGGGTTCCGGAGACCCTCCCCGGAGGGGGGGAAATAGTCCTACCCTGTCGTTCCCCGGAAGGCCGAGAGACCCCGACTCCTACCATCTTTGCGGTTTACCCTTGGGTATTCCTTTAGTTAAAAAAATAAAAAAAATTAAAGTTACGGATCCGTAAAACGTAACTGGTCCTATATATTTTTTAATCATGTCCGTTACCACTGAAATTCATTGTTGGTATCATATAGTAGCAATATATTAAAAAAAAACAAAAAAATTCAAAACTGACCCAAGCGTAAAACAGAAAAGGTCCTATATATATATATATATATATATATATATATATATATATATATATATATATATAATATATATATATATATATATATATATATATATATATATATATATATATATATATGCCAGCATCCCGAAGAGTTCAGGCATGTAACTAGAAAACTATAACATCTACAGGAAAATAAATAACATTTTTGATTTCAGGAAGTAATTTCATCGAGGAAACTTAAAAAAAATTTATTTTATTCTAATATTTATTAATAACTTCTTAATATTATTAGTAATATCATAGTGCACGCTCTGATTGACCTTGAAAGCTGCAGTAGTCTCGAGAGCAAAAGTTGCCAAATACCGTTTTTTGGAGAAAATATTATTTTTTCTTTTTATATTCTTTTTAGGGGTTCGAGCCGACGGAGGGACAGAGGGGGGACGAAGTCCCCCCGTCGTCCCCGGTAGGCCGAGAAACCCCGACTCTATCCATCGTTCTTGTTTACCCGTGGGTATTCGTCCGTTTAAAAAAAAAAAATTCAACATTTGGCACCTTTGCCTCCTGAGTCGGAGTAAGCGGCATCTTCGAATTGTCAAAAAACTAATATTTTCAACATTTTTAACAATTTTAATTTTTTAAAAAGCGTTATTTTTTTATTTTTTTTAATTTCCGCGGTAAAAATGTCTCCTGATTAATAAAATGATATTTATTTTCGTGTAGCTGTTATAGTTTTCTAGTTACATGCCTGAACTTTTCGGGATCTGAAATATATATATATATATATATATATATATATATATATATATATATATATATATATATATATATATATATATATATATATATATATATATATATATATATATATATATATATATATATATATATATATATATATATATTGTTTAATTTTAAACTATAAACCAGTATCGTTTTCCAATGAGCAAAAAATTTCAACAAAATATGGCACAACACAACTTTAACACGTGCATGCATACTTACTGCAATTTTTGTTTCTAGAAAACCAATATATATATATATATAAATATATATATATATATATATAAAATATATATATATATATATATATATATATATATATATATATATATATATATATATATATATATATATTACAGGTTACTACCACTCACGTGCAAGCCATTTTCAAGAAGGGGCAAAATAATTAGAAAGATAAGAATATCACCAACCTAAGCCTAACGCATATCTCTCAGGTTGAGTGAAGACTGGCAGAAAAAAACATATGATAGTGAGGAGTTCCAGAGATAGAAGAGATGGATAGAAATAAGGAGGCACGATAACGAGCAAGCCTGTCGTTTTCAATGTTCAAACAAAATTTAAGTGAGAGAAGAGCACCCCTTGTGTTACGAGAGCAGTGCGGAGTCGGTGGAAAGAGAGATGTCAACTCCCTCGAGCTCCTACCATTGTAGTACCTGTAGCAGTTGTGGCTAATACTGTAATGGGTCGATTGGTGATGGACGATTCAATTCGACGTTCATACGGGAGCGCAGAGGTGGCCTGTGGGACATACCCTTGGGCCTTGGGGAAGCCGTTGTCCCGACCGCTGCTCATCCTGAGCAATATCTATTAGCTGCGATTTGGTGGACTGCATTTGGTTTCAGGGAGAGGAGCAAAGTCCAGTTTGAGGCAACGAAAGGTTCTTGAAGGATAATTATCTCAGCAAGGATAAACTGTGTAGTAGCTCTATCAACCCTGGACTTGGCAGGTCCTGTTGTTGAGAATGTCAACGAAGAGGAAATGCGAGGATACGGTTCTCTATCTACCTCTGGAGCACCTTGGGTATAATAGGGCGCTGATATGCGTAGCAACTGAGGAGTACCAACAGCCGAGACAACTTTGATGACACAGGCTAAATCATGAGGAGAAAGAAGGTATAATCACCACCAGAGCTGACATGTTAATACAGGGATACCTCAAATTAAACATGCAGGCAGTCGCGGGCTTTTCTCACGCCTGTCATTTACAGCACGATTCAGGTCAGCTACTCTTGCAAAGAGTAGACCCCAAGCTATAAAGCACGATAGAAGGTTTCCGTAGTACAGTACAGTTGGTAGGCGGCTACCAGGACAATACGCTTCTGCACATCTCTAAGCTCAGTTCCTAGAGTTGTGCAAAATCTACTCATAATTCTAGATTGCATAGCAAACTTTGCTAACTATCGGGAAATGTAATTATTTTTCTTTTTGGCCTATTCTACCGATGGGCAAGGGTCCCGTAGGGCGTACTACTGCTGGAACAGCAGTTGCTTTCTCTTCCTGAGATGTTGGACCAGCCAGTTTATCAATAAAAATTAAATTAGGATAAATCGGCTAATAATTAACGGTTACCCGGACGTCTACTTCAGCCAACTATTTCATGAAATGAAATTAAGATGCAGCCATTTGATTCCGCCAGGATCATCCAACATGAGTGGATTTAAGGATCAGGAGTCCAGGAGACATTAGTATCGGCAACCGGGGTGGGCCAGTTAAAACTAATGATTATTGCCGAGGGATAACACAGGGAAGCGATTGGATGTGTATTAGCGAAAGCGAGCAGTGGAATGAGAAAATCATTTTCGGGACTGATCATTTCCAAGTTCTCATGCCTTAGTAGCGCCCAACCAAAGCCTACGAGCGGATCAAATACGCTGCCCTGGCCGTGGCTGAACTTCTTTGACAGCAACGTCCTGGTGTGTGGGGATTGTCAGTCTGAGTAGTTTATTAATCTGGACATTGTTTCACGCATCTATGTGGAAAACTGTATGCTTTTGCCTTTAATGTCGGGGGCTGTTAAGAACGTTCATAACGGCACACAGGGCGTTACTGCCTGTTTGGCTGTTTGGAATGCTCTCAACCAGTAATGTGTGTAGCGTGGAGACTAGAGGCGCTCAAAAGATAATGAAGAAGGTGCAGCACATGCTGATGGAAGAATCCGACCAATAAAAGAAAACGGCAGATGTAGGAAAAGAAAAACCACACAAGAAAAAGTAACTTTGAAGAAAGAAAAGCACGATCGGATATATATATAGCAGCAAAAATAGAAGAACACGATAGTATATATATATATATATATATATATATATATATATATATATATATATATATATATATATATATATATATATATATATATATATATATATGGAATGCATATGGTCTTGCCCCTCGGCCACATCTCTGTTAATTGTTTTTTATGCTACCACGAAATAGCTTGGCTCAATGACTGCCACACCGAATTTAAACCCCTCACATATAGAAGATATATGATGGTTGCTTTCTTATTTTCCATAATAAAGTTCAATCAAATCTCTTTTTCACTTACATTAATGCTAAACACCTCAACATTCAATTTACTCGCCAAGACCAATCCAACAACACCCTCCCTTTTCTCGACGTTCTTGTCTACCACACCCCGGAAGGCTTCACCACTTCTGTCTATCATAAACCTGCTTCTTCCCTCCTTGGTTTAAACTTCTCAGCTCATCTTCTTACAGCTTTCTCTCTAACACCATCACTCTGGATCTTCATCGTGCATACCAAATCTGGCAATCTAATTGGCAAACGTTTCATCTCGAAATGTTCTATCCTAAATCCTTTTTTGCTTTCAATTTTTCCCTCCCAATCTTGTTGATTCATCCATTTATAACTTTCTTCAGAAGAAACATTTTTATACCAACCACTCCATCTCCTACTGCTCATTACTTACTTACTTACTTGAAAATCCCTTTCCTGGGTCCCTCCCTCAATCAGGACATACGTCAACTACTTAAAACCTTCTACCTACAACTAGACCCCCATTTTGTTGCCAACAACCCCCTCTCCATAGGTTATTTCTTTTCTAATAATAATTCTAACTTCAAGTGTCAACAGCCATAGATGGAAGTATTAGTATCACAATTTAGTCGGTGTCTTAATTGCATTGTATTACGGATAATTTGAGTTACTTTTTAGGAATTGTAATTACTTAATCTATGGTCTTTTTAATAAAACTTTTGACCGACGAAGACTTTTTATGTTCCCACAAGCTGTCCGGGCTTATAAAAAGAATCAGTTCACTTATGTCTTATGACGGATTAAAATTTTTTGATGTTGTAAAACCATTTAATGGAGAAGCAGAAATAAAGAATGGTTTCTGAAGTTTGAAATGGTGGTTAAAACCCAAAAAAATAAATAAATGAAGAATTCGTTCTACCTATGCTTTTAGAGGGAGAGGCATTGGCGGTTTTTCTCGAAATGCTTGAAGAACAAAAGAATTCTGCCGAAGAAATAAAAGATAAATTGAGAAGGGTCTTCGGAGAAGATCCTTTTGTGGCTTTCAAGAAATTTTGTGAGAAGAAATGGAGGGGAGCCAATTGATGTATATGTAACTGACTTAAGGAGATTGGCGAGAAGCGCTGGGCTATCCAGAGAAGTAATCATAAAGAGGGCTATGGTGAAGCTATATAATATATATATATATATATATATATATATATAAGAAAGAAAGAAGAGTAGTAGTAGCATATATATATATTGCTGTTGCTATACATATATATATATATATATATATATATATATATATGTATATATATATTGCCGTAAACATAGTCATATGATCCTTGGTAGCGGCGTTCAAAGTCCAGAATATCCTGTTGAAATCGCTCGCCATGCTCCTCTGAGTACGCCCCCATGTTCTCACTAAATTTAGCAAGATGAGCATTAATGATATGGACTTTGAGGGACATCCTGCAGCCCATTTTGCAGTAGTTCATGACCAAGGACTCAACAAGCTTCTCATAGTTTTCGGCCTTGTAATTCCCAAGGAAGCCACGAACCACTGCAACAAAGCTGTTACAAACTGCTTTTTATGTTCTAATCAGCTCCTTCGGAAATTCCTTGCACTCTATGATCTTTCTTATTTGTGATCCTACGAAGACACCGGCTTTGACTTTTGCCTCAGACAGCTTAGGAAAGAAGCCTTGTAGGTAGATGAAGACTGAAGACTCCTGATCTAGAGCTGTGACAAACTATTTCAAGAAGCCTAATTTTGTGTAGTGGAGGAAACAATATTTTCTGGGGGTCCAACAGAGTCTCCCATTTGACATTATTCCTCCCAACACTGAACTCAGTCCGCTGTGGCCAATCCCGCCTTTGGTAGCTTTTCGAGGAAACCCTGCTGTCCCAGAGACAAAGGTGACATGGAAACTTGGTAAAGCCGCCTTGCAGATCCATTAGGAAGGCTACCATTTTGAAATCTCCGATAACTTCCCAACTGTGTTCTTTATATTTCAAGACACTTATCAATAGCTTCACGCTGCTGTGTTACTCTTGAGCTGCACCGAGTGGGCTAAGGGAAGAGATGGATACATGTTCCCGTTATGAAGTAGCACAGCTTTGAGACTCTTCGATGAGCTACAATGAAGAGGCACCACTCGCAGTGGTTATAGGCAATTTCAAGTGTCTCAAACAAACCTGTCACATTGTGGCAAAAGCAAAGCCCATCTTGACTGGTGGAAAAAATTGAAAAGGAGTGGTGACGTTTTCATGTAACAAATTCCACTGATTGAGTCTCGACGTCAAAAGCTCGGCTTTGGACTTTGTGAGACTAAGATCTCTGATCAAGTCGTTGGTCTTCTTGGTTGTGGAAATATTGGTTTCTCTCCTCATCTACACTATATTCAGGATCAACGACTTCATCGTCTTCTGATTGCTGCTATCTTCCCTTTGGAGGACTGAGTTCAGGGAGCTCAGGAGAGAGTGGCACTTGGGCAATGTATATGGGAAGGTCTGGAAATATTGGATACATGAAAGCAGGCGCATTTTTGCCAGCTCAATGCTTGAACGGGTCAACCAAACAGAAGAAGCAATTGCTGGAGTGGTCAGTTGGCTCTCTCCAAATTCGTGGGATTCCGAATTTCATGGCTCTATTTTCCACCCTTTACCAACCTCGAAAAAAAATACAAATTTACATATCTTTCACTCCTTGTTATTAAAAATATATATTACATAAATTCAAACTTTCACTTAAAGATGCCATAGCTATCAATTTCAGAACAAACAAAACTATATATATATATATATATATATATATATATATATATATATATATATATATATATATATATATATATATATATATATATATATATATATATATATATACCTATATATATATATTACCTTCTAAGCATTTCTTTTGCAAAATTCGCAAGTGAAATGAGGTTCCCAGTGCTGGTCTTGGTCCTCAACAGGCATGCCAAAATATGCCTTATAGGCTTCGCAAATTTTAGCAGATGTATTCACAGGGGTACTTTTTGGCTCGTGTCTTCATAAACTCACCACAGACATATGGCCGATACTTCTTACTTTTTTGGGTGAAGAATTATGAGAAACTTTTAGATTCATAATAATACATATATATATATATATATATATATATATATATATATATATATATATATATAGAGTATATAGTATATATATATATATATATATATATATATATATATATATATATATATATATATATAAAATATATTTGGTTTAAAACTACAACTCATATCTCAAAACTACAATAGCTACAGGGAAAAGGAATATTGTTGGAACCTGGTAAAATTTTACAGGTTGATAAAACTAAAAAAAAAATCAGGTATCAAAATACAATAGCTACAGCAAAAAGAAATACATTTTTGGAATCCTTGTAAAATTTTAGTTAGAAAATGTAAAAATAAATAAATAAATAAATAAAATAAATATTGGCTATTTTTTTTTAGGAGCAGGGGACATAGTATATATATATATATTATTTGTAAAGGTATTACACGGCAATGAAAGGGGCTCGAGCCGACAGGGAACACAGGGGGGACGTTTTCCATACCCGTAAGGGAGGGGCGGAGCCCCCGCGACATCTAAATACCAAAGAGCGGGGGTTCCGGAGACCATCCCCGGAGGGGGAATTAGTCCTACCCTGTAGTTCCCCGGAATGCCGAGAGACCGACTCTTGCCATCGGTGCGGTATACCTTTGGGGTATTTTTTGTAAAAAAAAAAAAAAAAAAGCAAAATTTAATAGAGTCTATTTATTTTAACGAGTAACCAATAAAAGGTCTTCTAATCATTACTATAATTATTAACAATAATTTTTTTATTTTATTTTTTTACATTTTCCTTGTAAAATTTTACCAGGATTCCAAAATGTATTACTTTTCGCTGTAGCTATTGTATTGTTTTTGAGATTTTTTTTTTATTTTTTTTTTAACATTTTCCGCACTAAATGTTACCAGGATTCCAATTAAATGTATTCTTTTCCCTGTATCTATTGTAGTTTTTGAGATATGAGTTGTAGTTTTAAACCAAATTCCACATATATATATATATATATATATATATATATATATATATATATATATATATATATATATATATATATATATATATATATATATATATTATATATATATATATATATATATATATATATATATATATATATATATATATATATATAGTTTTGCGTTTGCCATGGAATTGAATTCGTAGTTCGATTATTTTATAACACTATGTAACACAAAAAAAAAAATGTTTTTTTATTTTTTTTATTGAATCTTATATATTTTTTTACGCTGAACAAAAAAATTACCATCATTTTTTTTCTGTCATCGATACTTTGAGAGTTATTGCAATATTTAGGTTTTGCCATTTTTAAGGTTTGTTAATGAGCTTACACTGTAGGTACTTATTACAATTTTTTTATTTGAAGGTTTAAATTTACGAACAGAAACTTAAAAAAGACTTTTTACTTGATAAGATACATACTAATATCCCCAAAATATAAGTCAATGCTTTAATATGCCATAAACATGCTTACTTTGCATTTAAAAGTGCTTTGTGGATCGTGCTTTTCTCTTGTGAGTCGATTTGGTTTCTCTTTTCAAAAGCCACATCAATGATTTTTATCAGCTGTTTTGCAATTTGGATCTTTACAATTTTCTAAAAATCCCTGAACCATATTACGGAATGCAAATCAGGCATCTTTTCAATTATGCTCATTTTTTCCTTCAATTTCAAGGAATTAAGCATATTTAAGCATGTTTCAATGAGCTCACCATCTTTCAGAAAAGATAAGAGAAAAACCTGCTATATATATAAAAAATATATATATATATTTTATATATATATATATATATATATATATATATATATATATATATATATATATATATATATATATATATATATACAGTATATATATATATATATATATATATATATATATATATATATATATATATATATATATATATATATATATATATATATATATATATATATATATATAAGGTTGTTATATATATATATTATTATGTTAAATAAAATTGGTTTTTGTGCCCAGGGTTAACTATCAAATACATATTTGAATTGCAGACAGAAGACATTTATTAGTTATGTTTTTTGTTTTTATATTTGTTTATCTTCGATAGAATTTGTATATATATATATATATATATATATATATATATATATATATATATATATATATATATGTTTGCAGAAATATATGTTTCTTTTTTATATAACATAACACAATTTTACTTACAGAAGGGGTGTTGAAGGTATAGGGTAGTTTCCATTATGAGGAACTGGGGCTCTGGATGAGGAATATCTGGTATGAAAAAGATTGCCTCCTTTACCTTTCCATATTTTGTAATATCCACCATGAAGAAGTAGCAGTCATCATATTGATTCGTTGGCTCTCGCACTGCTGGCCTTTGTCTTCATCTAGCCATCCTTCTAGAGTTGTTTTACAAACCTCCACATATAATGAGGTGCCCAGTGTCATCTTAGTCACCAATAGGCATACCAAAGTAGAGCCTGTACGCTAACCAATACTTGTTCCCTTCACAATTTTGGTGAAATTTGTATTGTACAATCTTAATCCATACACATACAAAATGAATCTGCCAACGTTTAATACTATCTACTTGCAATTATATAAATGTAAGATCTTCAAGTTTGGTACCTCACCAGTTATATCATTGCAGACTAGAATGTGTTAAACAATGTATATATATATATATATATATATAAGCATATATATATATATATATATATATATATATATATATATATATATATATATATATATATATATATATATATATATCATGTCCATTGTTTAACTACATTCTAGTGCAGTGATTCCCAACCTTTTGTAATTCACGGCACCCTATTTAAGGCTGTGGAATTTTTGAGGCACAATTAATAATAATAATAATAATAATAATAATAATAATAATAATAATAATAATAATAATAATAATAATAATAATAATAATAATAATAATAATAATAATAGATTTTAAATTTAAAATATCTATAAACATACCTGTTAAAATTTGAAAGCTGGAGTTTGCGGTTTAGAATTGATTAATGGAAAATTTGTGCTTGATGCTTGGAGCACAAATATTGTATGTTAGGTCTGATGTTTGATAACGCAACAGGCATATTTTCCTGAAGATTCAACAAACTATTTCTTGTTTTGCATTTTATTGTGACCATTGCAGAGAAAGCTTGTTCACAAAAGTATGATGTTGAAAATGGCAAAAGGAAACTTGTGGCTTTTTCTACTAGGTTAGGATACTCCTTTTGTACGCTAAGTCAAAAATCAGCCGCTGATAGAATCAGCGCAGAGATCATTAAATTCTTCTCTTTCAGTAGCTGTGAGATCTAGTTTTTCAGCAATGTCTGCCTTGTGAAATGGGGAAACAATCCACTCAAGATTCTTAACTGAAAGAGAAGGAAAGTACTTATCTACTGCATCTTGCAATTTTGATAAATGATCAAGAATGAGCTTTTCCTCGCCATTACATTTCGAAAATTTTAAAAGGGATGGAAAATTTGAAAAATCACTTTTCTCAATTGCAGACTTGCAAGAAGCTACCTTTCTCATAAAACCTTTCATTTCATTGGTTGAAGAAACTGTTGTTTCTTGTCGTCCCTGTAATGAAGTATTTAATACATTTAGTGTACTAAATATATCTGACAGATATGACAGCTGTTAACACCAATCATCATTTTGCAGCAACCTAGGAAAATACATCATGTTTCTCTTTCTCAAAAAGACTTTTAGTTCTTCTTTGAGTGTAAGAACGCGGTTCAGTACTCTACCACGAAATAATAATGAGATATATGGTGCATCATTTCACAACATTTTTTCAAAGAGTCTTCACTTCAAAGGTCGCGATTTAATGTAATTTATCATCTTCACAACCTGATTTATATCTTCAGCGAACTGCTCACCACAATTTTTCCCTACTAGTGCTTCTCAGAAAACAGTGAGATATTTTCAATGATACATTTTCCTGTGAAGCTGGCGCAATAAATCCTTTATGCTTTCCTGTCATTGATGGTGCGCCATCAGTACATATTTCACAACAGTCGTTCCATGAAAGACCATGGTTATTGAGATAGGAAGAGATGGAAGCGAAATTATCGGCGCTGGTACTAGTTGTTTCCAACTCTTTGCAAAACAAAAGCTGCTCCACGATATATTTACCGTCAATAAATCTACAGATTTCCAAGAAATTGATTTTTTGCAGTAATCTCAGTACTTTCATCTATTTTTAAAGCAAATTTATGGTGAGTTTTTATTTTATCTGTGACTTGTTCATTTATATTTAATGACATTTCAGATATTCTACGGCTAATAGTATTGTTTGAGAGAGGAACCTTGAAATTTTGGTATGGTTTCAACAATAATTTTGCATGCCGGGATAATGATATCCTCTCCAGAAGTATGAGGTTTCATTTTCTTGACGAGCAGTTCGGCAACTTAAATGAAGCTGCGAGAGAAGCGGTCACTTGTGGTAAATCTCTTCAACATTCTATTACCAACTTTTCTTGATTTTCTAGCCTTGAAAATATGAGCCAGGTTTCTGGGATACGCCTGTGCCGTAGCAAGGTGTTTCTGTTTGTTAGTACCATGGTTTTCGTTTCACCACACTAAGCAATAGGGGACATGATTTATCTTCATCGTTGTCCATAAAATTTAAAGACAAATAACTCTTAAATACTTTCTTTCTTTAAAGAAATTCATTGATATTGAAGATCCAGAATGATAATGTTCAAATTACTCTCACTTAAAGTAGGTGGTGTAAGTTCTCTCTCCTATTTCTTGAAAATTTTAGAACATTTCTAGCACAAATTTTAAAACAAATGGAAAGCAGTTTTAAATTAACAATAGACATAGACTCATAGACTTATAGAGGTCATAGAGACATGAGCATCTTACTGTCTTACGCCTGTCAGAGACCTTTGTCCTGTAACTTACGTAATATATATATATATATATATATATATATATATATATATATATATATATATATATATATATATATATATATATATATATATATATATATATATATATATATATATATATATATATATATATATATAATTAACTTTCAGGAGATGGAGGTTAAAGCCTTCTTAAAGAATTTTTGCCTAATAAATTGAAAACGTAATTTCATTAAAATGGTTAAAGATGTTACAATTAGATTAAAATCACGCGGCACCCCTGACAGATCTCGCGGCGCAGATAAATGCCGCGGCGCACATAAGTGCCGCGGCACACCGGTTGGGAATCTCTGTATCTAGTGCAATGATATCACTGAAAGTGAGGTACGACACTTGAAGATCTTACATTTATATAATTGCAAGTAGATAGTATTAAACATTGGCAAATTCATTTTGTTCTGTGTGTGGATATAATGTTAGTTCAAAGCACATTTCCACCAATCCAATTTCCACGAATCCCCCTCCTTACCTGATAACTCCCTCCCCTCTCCAAAACAGCAATCAGACCAACTAGCAAAACGTTATGCTAACATTTCTCGCAAACCAACCCACCCCAATAACAGGAAAATAAAAAAACTACTCAGAAAACACCCCTTAGACCACAACCCCCCACCCCACCCCCTTTTACAACTGAAAGGATAACAGAAACCATCAAAACCCTCAAAAACTCTCCAGCCACAAGACCAGACTCAATCTCTAACCTACATCTAAAACACCTCGGTGAAAAAGCACTTCCTTATCACTGAAATTTTCAACAAATCCTGGCAACTTAACTATATACCTCAATCTGGAAACAAGCATTCATACTACCAAAACTCAAACCAAAAAACCCCAACTCCCCTCCTCTTACCGCCCATTCTCTTCTTTTTCTCCATTAGTAAATACTGGAGAAACTAATATTAAACAAAATCTCCCCTCTCATCACCCTCCCAGATTTCCAACCTGACTTTAAAAGCAACCACTCCACAACTACAGCCCTTAGCTCCATCACCCAACACATCATCAATGGCTTCAACCAATCCCCATCCCATAGATCTATTCTTACAGCAATCGACATCAACACAGTCTTTGACACTGTCCCCACATTTAATCTTATTCAAAAAATCCTTCAATCCCTCCTAGAAAATCACGACAAAAAATGGTTTCTAATTTTCTCACTAACCGTTTTGATAAGATTCTCCACAAAAACAATCTCTCCCACTCCATTAAATTACAAAACGGCGTCCCACAGGGCGCCATTCTCTCTCCTTTCCTCTTCAACCTTTTCACAGCAGACCTGCCCATCCCTACCCACCAATCCACCAAACTTATCACATACGCAGATGATATCAGCCTCATTTCTCAACATCCAGACGTAAACTCATCACACCCAAGAATACCTACAACAATTAGAATTGACTACTCTCCAATAGAATGTCCGCCTCCCCCCCCTCAAGTCTTCCATCACCCTCCTAACCACCGACCGCAACCAATCTTACCCCAATCAGTAGTTTTCCTAAACAAAACCCCAAAAATATTAGGTCTTACCCATGACACACACATGACGTTCTCCCACATCGACCAAATCACCTCATCAACCCAACGGAAACTAAACACCTTCCTAACCCTTTCCCAACACAACTTTAGTGACAGGAAACACACCCATACCACCACTTATAAACAACTCCTCAGAACAAACATAAACTATGCTTCCCCCGCACTGTCAAAATCTAACTCAAAAAAATTACAAATCACACAAAACACTGCCCTTAGAATTATCACTGGATGCACTAAAACCACCCCCACTCCAACATCTACATGACGAGACTTACATTTTTCCTATCTCCACCCACCTGGAGATGGTGGGGACTCAATTCTACCAGAAAACCCTAAATCCAACCCACCCATGCCACCAAATATTCTCCAACCCCTCCTGACACAGAATAAAATCCCCACCTCCTCACCAGCTAAATTCTATAATAACATCTACAACATTATTCCCCCTCCCAATAAGTCATGGCTTACACATATCCATACACAACTACCTAACACGTCCAAAACCGCCCCAACAACAATTTACTAAACTCCCCCTCCCCAAAATTTCCCTATAGAAGAAACACTGTCTTGACTCGGAGCAGATCAGGTCACCACCCAAAACTCTTACAATATAAATATAGATTCAAACTAGACAATGTTACCTCTCCCACTTGCACCAGATGTCACATTTCCCAGGACACAATGGAGCACCTCCTTTTGGGGTGCACCGCTCTCGACCCCCCCGTGCCGACTTCTCTATATCTTCCCTCGACCTGTGGAACCGCCCAAGAGCGTTATCTGGCTATATATATTCATGGATATATAAAACTTGTAGTTGTTGTTAAAGTATATATATATATATATATATATATATATATATATATATATATATATATATATATATATATATATATATATATATATATATATATATATATATATATATATATTCTCAAGCATGCAATCCCCATAAACCATTGATGGCAACTGACTTTTACCCAGCCACAAGGTATACCATAAGTTAGTTTCGGCATGAATTTTGTTGATATCAAAATCATAAAACTGAAAAGCATTTTACTTTCTCACGCAAACTGCATACGGGAGCACCTAACGAAAGAAACGGATGCAAACGAAAAAGATAAAATGCTGGCACGTTGTTTTCTGAAAATCTAGTATTTTAAGAGGACGAAAGTGAGTAAGGATAATGCACAGAAGTACAGAACGCTTAAAATATTCAGCAGAAGTTTTAGCAGGATGACTTGCTTTATGTTGCTGGGATTGTATTTTTCTAGGTGGTACAAGTTCTACCAAGAACTCAGCAGTAATAACATTGGCGGATAAGAGCAGATAAGCAGTTTTGCAGGTCTTTGACAACTTTCAAATCTCTTTGGACATGGTCAGAGCACTGCATGAGGTCAAAATTTTTGGTTTGAATAATGTTAGCCACTGGTTCAACTAAATCAAAATATTTGCCTAATACGGAAGGGGTAATAATGAAATTGGATCTTGTTGCCTAACAGTATAAAAGAAAAGCTGTTTTTCTTGTTTGATTGTTGCTTTCCTTTGACAATTTCTAACCCTTTAACAATTTTTATCATATTTGTATGGAAAATAGCAATACTATGATATTTTCGAGTCCAACGGGTTTCACAAAGTTTAAGCAAGCTGGGAATGTATTTTCTTCTTAGGGAGGGGAGGAGTCAGAAAAAGTTTCTTTTATTGTATCAATAGTATTTCGAACTTCCGGAATAATATTTAGGTCATTAATGACCAAATTAAGCCGGTGTCTTACACAGTGAAAATAAAATCCTTTTTTTATATTTTAGCAGTAGTTTCTTTTGAGCTCTATGTTCTTTCCCTGCCATTGCTGCGCTGCCGTCGTACCCCTGACCAACATATAGACACGGATCCAAACCTTCTTTTTCTAAAAACAAGTCAATCGTTTTGGCAATGGTTTTACCATCTATCCCTTCAAGAACTTCAAACCCCAAAAATTCTTCTTGAACAGTCATTTTTTCAAAATTGAAAAACCTTAATCCTATAGATAATTGTTCAATGCCTGACAAATGCGCAGTTTTTGGCCAATATTGAGTAGACACTCAAATTTTTTTGCATCTGCGACAATTATGTTTTTTTATGATAATTCCACACAAATTGATAGGTTCATTTTGAATCATCGGAGACGTCTAGACGGCATTCTTCTGTCCTTGAATATGTTCTTTTAATTCCACATCACCACTTTCTATTCGAAGTTTAATCAGGTCTTCAAAAATTCCCTCGTATAGGCCTATAGCTCTTAAAGGTAAGTCATGGTTTCCGCAGAAAATTATGCTCTTCAAAATTGTTGTAACATTCCTTTCAATTTCTGCAATTGTTTTTTGATGTTCTATCTGCAGCTGAATATCAACAGGTACGCCTTCCGTGAGTGATTTAGCAGCTTTGGCAGCAGCTACATGTTATCGACATACTGAGAATTCTTGCGGAAAATACTGTCAGCAGAAGCTAGCTGTATAAAAGCACACAGCTAGTTGACTTCAAACCAATATGGAAACGAAAACACATTAAAACTCTTTAGATTAGTAATTAGTAATTACTACTTCATTGTCTATGGATTGATGTATCTTCTGCAGTTTTTCTACTAATAAACCCTTAAAAACGTTGTCTGGAAAAAATTTAAGGTTCTTTTTTTTATTTCGCTAAGATTTAGGGGGGCAAGTGCCCCTCCTTGTATACGCCCACATATATATATATATATATATATATATATATATATATATATATATATATATATATATATATATATATATATATATATATATATATATATATATATATATATATATATATATATATATATATAATTTACAGGTTACTTCCACTTACGTGCAAGCCCTTTTCAAGAAGGGGCAGAATAATTAGAAAGATAAGAACATCACCAACCAAAGCCTATAAAGCATATCTCTCAAGTTGAGTGCAGAAAAAACATGAGTGAGGAGTTACAGAGATAGAAGAAGTGGCACCATAACGAGCAAGCCTGTTGTTTCCAATGTGCTAAGAGAGCGGTGCCGAGTCGGTGGAAAGCGAGATGTCAACTCCCTCGAGCTCCTACCATTGTAGTACCTGTAGCAGTTGCGGCTAATGCTGTAGTGGGCCGAATGGTGATGGACGATTCAATTCGACGTTCATACGGGAGTGCAGGGGTGGCCTGTTTGACAAACGTCTGGGGAAGCGGGGGCAGCCGTTGTCTTGGCCGCAGCGATCGGAGCTTCTCCAGGAGCAATACCCATTAGCTGCGATTTGGTGGATTAATCTTGGCTTTAGGGAGAGGAGCAGTCTCTCAGTGTAGAAGCTCAATCAATCCTGGACTGGTAGGTTTTGCTGTTGGGAATGTCAACAAAGAGGGAATGCGAAGATACGGGTCTCTGTCTACCTCTGGAACACCTTGGGTGTAATATAGCGCTGATATGCGTAGCATCGGAGAGGTACCAACAGACGAGACACCTTTGATGACACAGGCTAAATTATGGGGAGAAAGAAAGTACAATCACCGCCAGAGCTGATATTTTAATACAGGGATACCTCAAATTAAATATGTAGGCAGTCGAGGGCTTTTCCCACGCCTTTCATTTGCAGCACAATTTGGGTCAGTTACTCTTGCAAAGAGTAGACTGCCAGCTAAACAGCACGATCGAAGGTTTCCGTAGTACAGTACCGTTGGTAGGCGGCTACCAGGAAAATATGCTTCTGCACATCACTAAGCTCAGTTCATAGTGATGTGCAAAATCTACTCATAATTCCAGATTGCATAACAAACTTTGCTAACTATCAAGAAATGTAAGCTTTTTTCTTCTTGCTATTAGCTACCGATGGGCAAGGGTCCTGTAGTACTTACTACTGCTGGAACAGCAGTTGCTTTCTCTTACTGAGATGCTAGACTTTAATGTTCGCTCCCCAGGAAAGCTCCTGGGAATATTAATAGCTGAGGAAATCTACACACGTACAACGCAATTATACTAGAGTTTGGGCCACTAGCAACCACAGGTTACCCTGCTTGTGTGCCAGTTATACAACACTCATTCAGCCGGTAAGAAGTGCTATGGGCATAAGTATAATTATCTTTACTCCTACGTAACCGTAGTCAGGGAAAGTGCCGTGAGCGACATACATCGTATCTTCGTTTAGATACATATGATAGCAGATGAGTCTAAACTATTAACTGACATCTCGAGCGTTCAGTGGTACAGGACTGGAAGCAAACTCATAGGTTAAAAATGGCCGTTGAATGGAAAAGACTTTACGAAGTTCGAAAGTATCATCGGTAGGGCGGAAATAGCCTTGCGGTTGTAGGGGTGGGCAGGACAGTAGATAGTCCGTGAGTTCATTGAGTTAAACTGAACTGAGGCCATACCATCAGGCTTTGACATAGTTATCCAACTGTCGAAACATTTCAGGACCTCGTGAATAGCGATTAGACTTAGAAAGCGCGGCAAAGGCATACTCACTTCTCCAGATGGTAGCCTTGGAGAGCCCTCCGTATCATTCAGGTTCTCAGTGCTTAAGAGCTCCCTATATGGCCTTCGGTATGACTTACAACGTCAACGTACTCTGCTATCTGAGTGCTCGAAGGTTTACATGTTCCGGCAGGCCAATGAATCTAGTCTTTCAACTCTTCAACGGTAGCAGAGAAAACAACGAGGCGCAAAGATGGACGTTGGGCCTATTAGAGGCAATGACAAAGAGATTAGCTGTTCTAGCCCACTCTCATACTCAACGATTATCCCGCTACCTTTCAATTCATTAGGCCTCGTGCCTGGACCAGCCAGTTCTTCAATAGAAATTGAATTAGGATAAATCGTCTAATTAATTAACGGTTACCTGGACGTCTACTTCAGGCAGCTATTTCATGAAATAAAATTAAGATGCAGCCATTTGATCCCGCCAGGTTCATCCAACATGACAGTGGGTTTAAGCATCAGGAGTCCAGGAGAAATTAGTGTCGGAAACAGGGGTGGACCAGTTACAACCAGGAACGATTGGATGTGAATTAGCAACAGCGACGATTGGATGTGTATTAGTGACATTGGAATGAGAAAATCGTTTTCGGGACTGATCATTTCAAAGTTATCATTATGACCTAGTAGCACCCAACCAAACCCTACAAGCGAATCAAATACGTTGACCTGACCGTGGCTAAACTGACTGGACAGCAACTTCCA
>JABUQX010146544.1:7500-28886 GCA_015478945.1 Trachelipus rathkii | reverse complement strand
CTAGTGGCGAAGAACGCGGAAGAATTGAGGTATTTGGTGAGGGAGTTTGAGAGAATGTGCGGACAAAAGGGGCTTAAAATAAATCCTGGTAAGAAAGTGTTAGTGCTTGAGGAGGAGGAAAGAGAGGAGGGGGAGGGTTAGAGGTTCGAGTGGGGGTGTAGTTTTGAAGAAGTAAAGATTTTTAGATATTTAGGAATGGATTTGGAAGGGGGGAGGGACGAAGGAGGAGATAGAACATAGAGTAGGAGAAGGAATGAGAGCTTGAGTGGTCTGAGAATTATGGAAAGAGGGGGATTTATCACAGAAAGTTAAGATAAGTATGTTTGAAAATTTGTGTACCAAAGTGTAAGGTGTGAAACGTGGTGGTTGAATGCCAGGTCCAGGAAGAAGTTGGAAGTATTTGAGATGAAGGGGTTAAGAGCGGTTTGTGGGGTTAGCAGAAGGGAGAGGATTAGGAATAGGGTGGTGAGGGAGAGATGTGATTGGAGAAAGGGGTTGGTGGGAAGAGCGGAGAAGGGAATGTTAAGATGGTATGGGCATCTAGTGAGAATGGAGGAACAGAGAGTGGTTAGAAGAGTTTGGGAGGCGGAGGGGATAGGAAGGAGAGGAGGGGGGAGACCAAGAAGGAGGTGGATGGATGGAATAAAGGAGATGCTGGAGGAGGAAGGGATGAGGGAGGAAGAGGGTAGGGTTTTGGCGAGGGATAGAGTGGGGTGGAGGAGGTGGGCAGAGGGCGAGGTATTGAGGAGGTGCATGGAGAGGCTGTACGTGCCACTCACCCCGGCTCAAGGGAAAATGTACATTAACAATAATAACAAATAAATAAAAACATATATATATATATATATATATTATATTATATATATGTTATATATATATATATATATTATTATTATATAAGGTTATTATATTATTATTATGGAAATAGATAGTATATATTATACATATATATATATATATATATATATATTACATATATATATATATATATATATATATAAATGCCTTACCTCCTAATTTCAGCATTCTCGAGTTCTTGTACCACACCCTATTGTCATAATTGTTACCTCAGGGCGGAAGGTAATCCAACTCCGCCAAATGCACCCCACCAACTCCTTTTCCCCAACCTTCGATCTTAATGCAAAGAAATTTTACAATGGATTATATATACTTTTCGCACAAGTATTGAAATCTCAAATAGGAAAGGTTGTGATTGAGAAAACATCAATTTTTCTTGCCTTTTTCTGCTGAGTAGTATATGTTTCTTTTCATCATATATTAGCCCAGCATTAATGTTAAATACTCTCTCACTTGGAACACTAGTTGGAGGACAGGCCAAGTTTTTCCTTGTAAGTTTACTTAAGCTGGGTAAACATTTTGCTTAACTTCCACCCAACTGATAGATCATCATTTGTATCTAGTAGGTTTTCTTTTTTGATAGTTTTCAATCATTTGCACTACATCTTTTATTAATGCGTGTGTTTCTTCATCACTACTGTTCTGTAGAAATTGTTCCAGTGAATCTGTTATTGATTTATTTGTAGAAGGTTTTGGTTGTGTAGATTTCGTTTTTTCCTTTCAATTGATAGGTGGCGAATTAATAGACTGTTCGAATTAAAGTTTTTCAGCTGCAACACAAAGTGACGAAAAGATTTAACTTGTTCTAATATTGTGTTACAAAAAAGCTTGCCTTATAAAGGGGATCTATGTAAGTTGCAATAGTTTGAATGTCATTAATTTGCACAGAACAAAATCGTTTTTCTAGCTCCTTTCATTCTTTTAACCCGTCATTTTCATTTGAAGATGGTTCAAAAATGCTTCCTTAGCGTTGAGATTAATAGTATTACATCGGAGATAGAAGCTGTAGAGGCTCTGATTTTGACATCCTCTAATCTCATGTGACACTGTTGACTCAAATTATTATGACTTTCATGCTGTGAGATATCATGAGTCATCATTACACAGTTGAGTCGAGCCCCATGTCTCTCATATCAACAAAGTTTGAGTTCCTCAGATTCATCTTAAATATTTTTTTTTATAAAATTCTTATCAAATCTCGACAATAAAGATCCGCGCAACATTCGCAGGGCAAAGCGTGGATGCGGATCTTTAATAATGGGCGGATGCTCCGCGGATGCGGATGCGTGATATTACCCGCAGCACTAATAATATATATATATTTGTTGTACAAATAGTAGTTAGTGGCAGCAGCAGAGCAGGCATATAATATATATATATATATATATATATTATATATGTTATATATATATATACGCATATATATATATATATATATATATATATATATATATATATATATTAGAGTTATATATATATATACTATATATATATAATAGTGTGATGTGACGATTAGAGCAAATTTTGCCGATGACGATGACGATGACGATGACGTATGAAATGAAAAACTATTTAAATTTCTTTCTCTCTTCCTCTTCTCTCTCCCATATATATATATATAAGAAAGGTATATATATATATGTTATATATATATATATATATATATTATATATATATATATATATATATATATATATATGTAAAGCTGTAGATTAGGTCAGGTCCAACAACCTGAAATTATTTTAGCGATCAAAATTTTTGATTTCTTAAGTCTTTAATAATAATAATAATAATAATAATAATAATAATAATAATAATAATAATAATAATAATAATAATAATAATACACACACACACACACACACACACACACAATAATAATAATATTAATAATAATAATAATAATAACAATAATAATAATAATAGTTAATCAATGAAAATGAAAAGTATTTATTAATGGAAATGAGGAGACATATTTGTGGTCCGTAACGATTTCAGGTCAAGTATTGTTCTTCATACATATAAAAATATTGAAATAGGGACTTAAATCTCCTCTCTAACATCTTCAAACTTCTCCCATCTCTTTTCGACGGTTCTCTCGTCTCTCCTGTTGATGTAATACAAACATCCTTGGCCTTAACATTGCAACAACAAAAAAATGTTGGAAACCTCACATCACAACGGCTGCTAGGGCGGCTTCAAAGAAACTGGGGAGTTCTGCCTGACTTAGGGACTTTTCCTCTTTCTCAGTTGCTCCATTATATAATAAAGTTCATCCAATCTTTGTATGGAGTACTGTTCTTACATCTGGGGGGGCTCCGGCTCCACCATTGGACAGGGTCGAGTCAAGGGCCAAAAGGCTTATAAACTATTTTGTACCCTTTCCAGTTCACTCTTGACTCTCATCTTTATATTAATGTTGGTGCCATCCTTTCTCTATAGGTACGCAGCGGAAAAAGCCTGAGGGAACTTATCACCGCGTACCACCACCTTTATGACTCCCCTCGTAGCAGCGCAAAAGCCGCACCCAGCAGCAACGAGTGCTGACATTGGTAACCCGCTGCAAATAGTTTGCTGTGGTGCTCCTTCTTTTCCAAGCACCATCTCTGTTCTGTGGAATTTTCTCCCATCTCTTCTGTATTTCCTACCGAATTTAATCACTAAAGCCTTCTGTCTGTGCTCATGGCGCGTAATCGTGCCGAGGTGAACCTCGAGGAAAATAGTATACCCTCCCTTAGCTAGGGGCTCTGCCCGGGTGAGTGGTAAGTGGACAACCGGTAAAACTTGAAATAAAGTGTGATATGTGCAAATGAACTGAATTATGTACCCAAATCCAAAACACATATTCAGATTATCCAGAAAATCATACTCTTCAACATTACCCTCAGACGGACCATGCAACCACACAAATTTTGACATTTTCAAACTTAAAATTTAACCTTTAGAATTCTAGTACTCACACACATAAAATCTAACATAGTTTCTCACAACAACAATTCTTACTTATCAGAATTGAAACAGCCTCTGATCCCCTCCTATCTTCCACAGCAACACAAACACATTTCAGCCACCACACCATCTATCTTTCACCGTTTCCTTACATCTTTGTTTCAGTCACAGCAAGCAAAATCAAATTTTGCTCCCTTCTAAATACATCCATCACCTCTTTCCTCATCTCCTCAACATTTATTCCTCTGACATTTCATACACAGATACGATTCAATACATTTTCGCCTAAGGATAGAAGGGCGCTTACTGCGATCACGACCTTCTCCGAGCAGCGAATTAAAGTATCTGGCAAAGATAATGTGGTATAGTAGGCAGTCAATCAATCTGACACTGTCCTTAGTCGCTTTTCCATTATGTTGGTGACATACGATGTGAAATTTTTCTCCCTACACGTATGAATATAAGGGATAGGGATGTCAGTGTTGTCTAGAAGAGGGGTGTGGATATAAGCATGTGTATATGATATTTAAGCCCTGAGGATGAGTGGTGATGCGAATCCCATAAACAGAAAGGTTTAACACTTAGGCACTGGAATGTCATACATACCTATAAACAAAATGGGTATATATATATATATATATATATATATATATTTTGGATATATGAAGGGAGAGAATATATGTATTGATAATTTAATCCCCTTGAGGCGACACAAAACCAAAAAAAATTCTTCAAGGAATGATTTTTAATACACTATTTATTTACATTAAATTTGTTATCAACAATTTAATATTAAATTAAAAGGAAATAGCTAAGATTTAGTTCTAGCTTTCGCATCCGTTGGCGGTATGCATCCTCAGGAACTGATGTGAATGATTGAAGAAGGATCCAAATTTAACTCTCTTTTTTGTTGGCAACCTGGTGTAGTAGTTAAATAAGTTTCAAAATATTGAGATTAAATAGACTTCAGGATTTTGTTGAGCTTGGTCGAATTTTTTAAATAGAAATTAGTAACATTATCTATTGATGGATTGCCTGCTTGATTATTGAAATTCTTGGAGTTTTTTATTAAGAATGATTCAGTTAGCTTTCTGTTTTTAGTATTTTGAATAGGTGCTATTAATCTGTTGGACGAAAGATCGATTAAATGATTTTTTGATCTTCTATGTGCAGTCAAAGATGAACCAATTTTATCCCTGAGAATGCTGATCTATTCTAATATCTAAGTTATTTGTTTCGCCTATATAGCAACTTCCGCAATCTTTACATGGGATAGTGTATATACCAGATTTGAGATTCGTATGATTATTTTTAGGTTTAAGGGTATGCTTTAGTGTTAGTAAGTTAGATTTTGTAGTTTTAATATCGGGAGGTATATATTTTTTTATTTGTTGTGTGTTTAAATTGGGAATTGGTAATATGTTTTTAAAGTTATTATTATTTTGTTCAGAATTTAAGTATCTATTTTTGGCTAGTTTTAGTGCTTTATAAATTACGGATTGAGGATAGTTAAGTTTTTTAAAAATATTGATAATGAAATTTTTTTCTTTATCTAAGTATGTAGGGTCACAGTTTCTCATGGCTCTCAAGAACAAATTTGAAAGTACTGCTATTTTTGTGGATATTTCATGAAACGAAAACCAATGTATATAGGAATCTGATGCGGTGGGTTTTCGGAATATCTGATATGAAGGAGGATTATTGTTGGACCATGTAATTAGTAAATCTAAAAAGGGAATAGTGTTATCTTTTGAATATTCTATTGTAAATTTTATATTGTGATGTATATTATTAATGTAATTAAATATACTATTTATGTTTGTGTTTTTTGGTATAAAAGCCAGTACATCATCCACATAACGGTACCAAACTATTGAATGAAATAAGGGGTTGGTGAATAAAATATATTTTTCAAATAACTCCATATATATGTTGCTGATAGTGGGGGATAAAGGAGAGCCCATGCTAAGTCCGGATATCTGTTTATAATATTTATCTTGAAATTTGAAATAAGCGTGTTCTAAGGTAAGAAGTATAAGGGACTTGATGAGGGTGAAAGGTATGGAGAAAGTAATATTGTTTGAATTTATATGATTTTCTAATAGGTTCATGGTTGTGTTTATTGGTACATTGGTGAATAATGAAACAACGTCAAAGCTAACTATGTTATAATTGGAAAAAGTTAAGGTATTTGTTTTTTGTATGAGGTGTTGAGAATTTTTGATGTGTGATGTGGAGATGTTTCCTATTAGAGGGGTGAGTTCATCTGATAACCATTTGGCAAGTTTATATGTAATGTTATTGATATTAGATATTATTGGACGTAAAGGAGTATTGTCTTTATGTATTTTTGGGATGGCGTAAAACTGTGATAGGGTTGGTAAATAAGCATTAAATTTTATTATGAGGTCTTCGTTGTTGGGTAGAATATTGGTTAAAGATTTATTGAAGGACTGTTGTGAATTTTTTAAAGGATTGTTCATGATTTCGGTGTAAATGGAATGGTCGTTAAGTAATTGAAATGATTTGTTTAAATATTCAACACTATTCATAATAACTATTTTTTTACCTTTGTCAGATCGGGAAATCGTGATATTTGGGTTTTTTTGAAGTTTAGAAAGTGCCTGATGAAATCTTCTAGGGTAGTAAATATAATATTGCGAGTCCAGTTGAAGTTTAAGAAGAATACCTAGTAGTATGTCATTGTTGTTGTGTCCGTCTTGATTTCTTGCTTTCCACTGATTAAAATTATTGAGCATTGGTAGCCATGGATCCCGATTGTTCAAGGCAAAATTTAAGCCATATCCTAGTAGAGTCATTTCTATATCTGACAAACGGTAGTTTGATTGGTCTATAACTATATTCTGATCAGCATTTTTAGACCAAGGACTATTCTTAAACAAAGCGTTAAGTTTATTCTCATGTAGGTCATTTCTCAGTTTGGTCTTCCTTTTCATGATGCTATGGGCATGATCTATTAATATGGTAAACATTTGTAAATCTCTATGTAAATCGTAATAAATTTGTTGAAATTGTTTGAAATGCAGGTAATTTATTCTAAATTTATTTTTCAAATTGACTTTCAAACCCTGGATTTGGTTTTGTAATATATCATGGAAGATATTGGGAAATGGAGAATGTTTATCCAAGTAAATAAATCTGGGAATTAAACTTTTCGGGATCACACATTCGTTTTTGCAGTCATTAAGAAATTTTAAATTATTTTTTAGTAGATTTGCTGTTGTTAATGAATCTACATACCTGTAAAACACTTTTTTTGTAGTATAGTTTTGTTGGAAAAAGATTAAAGCCTCTTGGTTGGTATCAGGGTACATAATTATTGATAAACTTCTGCAATGCACGCAGTACCGTTATGTGGATGATGTTCTGGCTTTTATACCAAAAAACACAAACATAAATAGTATATTTAATTACAGCTTAATAATTTAGCTATCAACAAATTTAATGTTACCGTGAAATAGCTGGCATTTGCGTAGTAGCACCACGTAGAATGATTGAAAGAAGACCGCTCTAACTCTCTTTAGGCAAGGCCGTTTCAAATGACCAGATAACGAATTTTAAATAGCTACCGATATCACTGACTGAGCCGGTCGTTTCGATTTATGCCGCAAACCCTGGCATTTTCAGCCTTTTATACTTGACGTGCTGGTTGTTGATGGTGACGACAACGATACTGATCTCTACAGCCTGCAGATTTAACCCAAGACGTCCTTTCGATCCTGAGTTCGCGAGAACGCTGATTCATTTAACACCTGGGTTACCTGTCTCTGCCTGCAGTACTCGCAATTCGATATGCAGGCAACAGATTTGAAGACATCTGCATGATTATAGCGCATGTTTCTTGAAGCCAGTGCTGCTTTGCCGACGGAGTGCGTTATCTTTTTGAGGCTTGTTGCGCAACTGTAATCAATATGTTTTAAAGCTATTATTATTTTTTGTTCGTATTGTTGCGCTTATAATGGGATCGAGATGCTGCCTTTTGCTGATAATCGAAATTCCCAGCCTGAAGCTGGTCCGCCAAACAAATTTGAAGTGATATATTTCCGAAACTTGTTCGTGGTGGGCCGAATCATTCGACAGATTATTGTTAATCACGCAATTAGTAAATTCAAAGGAATAGTGCATCTTTGAATTATTTACGTAAATTTTTGGCCACGGAATTGGGAGTACTGGCCATGTTTGTGCCTTGGTGATCACCACGCGTATCAGTCCGGCGCTGAATGAGTGTTGGTGAAAATATACAAATAACCTGGGGATAGGAGGACCATGCTGGCCCGGGACATCTGCCCACATATCCAGGGCCCTGCGCGGAGCCGCAGGTGCGCTGGCTACCGCGCCTCAGGCCTGCGGCGATCTCGGCACAGAATACCAGTCGTCATGCCGTGGCTGGAAAAAGTTATGCTTCATAGGCGACAGCCGGCAATCGTGATGAGATACCGAAATTCAGATAATCAGCAAAGCTTATATGTATCAAAGATTGATATATTGGATAATGCAAAGGAGTGATTGTCTTTTGGCGCGGCGTGTCCAGCAAGCTTGGCAAATAGTTAATAAATTTTTTTAGATGTTTTCAGCGTTATAGATTGCTGCAAGATGCTACCTTCTGTGATATCATGATTGGTAAATGAAGGTCGTTAAGTGACTGAAGATTTCATTTAAATATATTCACCATTCGCACCATTTTAGCTAGCCAGATCGAAATCGTGATATTGGTGCCGTGCTAGTAGCTGATGAAATGCTTCAAATACAGAACCAGTTTAGGTGCTAAGAAGAATTAGCGCAAATACAGCCTTCGTGCTTTCACTGGCCAAAAATATACGCAGCATATCCCGTGATTAGCCGCGCGTACTTAAGCCATAGCCCTGCGGTCATTTCATCTTGACGCAGGTTTGATCGTTTTATATTTTTAGATCAGACCATTTCTTAAACCGAAAGCGTTGCGTTGATTCTTCGCTGAAACATTTTCTCGTTTGCCTTCTTCGATGCTGCGGGCATGCGCCCAGCAGTAAACATCATCCGGTTTCTTCATGGGGTTCGTGGCCGAACAGCTGGTAAGTTGAAAGTCAGCAATTTATTCTGGGCCTCTATTTTCAAATCGACTCGCCTCGTTTGGTTTGTGGAAAGATGGCTGAAATGGAGTAATAGTAAACCCACTTTTCGGGATCACACACAAACGTTACAAATTCTGCAGTGACTACGTGCTGCGACGTGAACGGCTATCCTGGAAACATTTTTTTTTTTGTAGTAGTTTGTTGTGGGAAAAGTCTTCTGGTTACCATGATAACTTCTGTGGCTGAGACGCATACGATGGGTTGTCTCTGAGTGCTTACAAACCGTGCTTTCGAATGCCATTTTGCCATTAAATGGCCATCACCACTTGGCAGCCACCGTGAAATAGCCAAGATTTGTTCTGTGTTGGCGGCATTGTGGCTGGTCGAATGATTGATGACCTTTGCCGGGCAACCGCGTGCAAGCGCCGTCGTGCGGCGCTGAGACAAATAGATACTTCTCAGATTTATCTTAACGGCGAACAGAAATAGCAACACATCTGCCGATGGATTACGCTGGATATTACTCCTTGAGCTTGTTACAGATTACAAAGGCTTGAATAGGTGCCATTACCATGGAGCTGGTTCTGATGCGTAGGGTCGCATTTAAACACTTTGGTCCCCCGGAGAACAATGCCGATCTGTCTGGCCATCTGCCGCACTGCCCATGCGCCCGCGGATATACGACGCACTGATGGCAGCTTTCGCGTTGTGCTAGCTGGTAATATGTTTTTAAAGTTACGGCTGAGGTTTCGGTGCCCAATTTGCAGGGCCAGCGGATACCGAGATGCTCGTTTTTGTGTCATTGACACGAAACTCTTTTCTTGCAATCGCAAAGAACAAAGCCTCTGAAAGTACGCTATTTGTGATTGGCTCATGAAAACCGTGCAAATGGTGGTTGAATAGCCCGGCGCGGACCATGGGTTATGCCTGGTGCAATATTGTCTTTTGAATACGACAAATTTGTTATTGTGATGTATAGTTATTAATGCAGCTAAACATACTATTTGATGCCTGTGCTGGTAGCCGTACAACCACACAGTGCTCGTACCAGCCGCTGCTTAGGAGCTGGGGTCAACCTCGCTATAGCGCCGCCGAGGGGGGCGGGAGGCCCATGCTATCCGGATATTGTTTCATGGTAATATTCGATCTTGCCTCTAGGTGCAGGAGCTGATGAGGGCGGTGTGGCAGCAGTGCACTTGACTATAAGGATTTTTTTCTATACCAGTTGCGGGGCCACAGGTGCCACAGGTCGCTAATCACTGAAAGCCAGAGGAGTTTGTTTTTTGTGAGGTGTTGAGAATATCATCACACATCAAAAATTCTCAACACCTCATACAAAAAACAAATACCTTAACTTTTTCCAATTATAACATAGTTAGCTTTGACGTTGTTTCATTATTCACCAATGTACCAATAAACACAACCATGAACCTATTAGAAAATCATATAAATTCAAACAATATTACTTTCTCCATACCTTTCACCCTCATCAAGTCCCTTATACTTCTTACCTTAGAACACGCTTATTTCAAATTTCAAGATAAATATTATAAACAGATATCCGGACTTAGCATGGGCTCTCCTTTATCCCCCACTATCAGCAACATATATATGGAGTTATTTGAAAAATATATTTTATTCACCAACCCCTTATTTCATTCAATAGTTTGGTACCGTTATGTGGATGATGTTCTGGCTTTTATACCAAAAAACACAAACATAAATAGTATATTTAATTACATTAATAATATACATCACAATATAAAATTTACAATAGAATATTCAAAAGATAACACTATTCCCTTTTTAGATTTACTAATTACATGGTCCAACAATAATCCTCCTTCATATCAGATATTCCGAAAACCCACCGCATCAGATTCCTATATACATTGGTTTTCGTTTCATGAAATATCCACAAAAATAGCAGTACTTTCAAATTTGTTCTTGAGAGCCATGAGAAACTGTGACCCTGCATACTTAGATAAAGAAAAAAATTTCATTATCAATATTTTTAAAAAACTTAACTATCCTCAATCCGTAATTTATAAAGCACTAAAACTAGCCAAAAATAGATACTTAAATTCTGAACAAAATAATAATAACTTTAAAAACATATTACCAATTCCCAATTTGTAAAACAGAATATATAAATAATAAAATAATATATACCTCCCGATATTAAAACTACAAAATCTAACTTACTAACACTAAAACATACCCTTAAACCTAAAAATAATCATACGAATCTCAAATCTGGTATATACACTATCCCATGTAAAGATTGCGAAAGTTGCTATATAGGCGAAACAAATAACTTAGATATTAGAATAGATCAGCATTCTCATGACCTACTCAGGGATAAAATTGGTTCATCTTTGACTGCACATAGAAGATCAAAAAATCATTTAATCGATCTTCCGTCCAACAGATTAATAGCACCTATTCAAAATACTAAAAACAGAAAGCTAACTGAATCATTCTTAATAAAAAACTCCAAGAATTTCAATAATCAAGCAGGCAATCCATCAATAGATAATGTCACTAATTTCTATTTAAAAAATTCGACCAAGCTCAACAAAATCCTGAAGTCTATTTAATCTCAATATTTTGAAACTTATTTAACTACTACACCAGGTTGCCAACAAAAAAGAGAGTTAAATTTGGATCCTTCTTCAATCATTCACATCAGTTCCTGAGGATGCATACCGCCAACGGATGCGAAAGCTAGAACTAAATCTTAGCTTTTTCCTTTTAATTTAATATTAAATTGTTGATAACAAATTTAATGTAAATAAATAGTGTATTAAAAATCATTCCTTGAAGAATTTTTTTTGGTTTTGTGTCGCCTCAAGGGGATTAAATTATCAATACATATATTCACTGCGTGCATTGCAGAAGCTTATCAATAATTATGTACCCTGATACCAACCAAGAGGCTTTAATCTTTTTACAACAAAACTATACTACAAAAAAAGTGTTTTACAGGTATGTAGATTCATTAACAACAGCAAATCTACTAAAAAATAATTTAAAATTTCTTAATGACTGCAAAAACGAATGTGTGATCCCGAAAAGTTTAATTCCCAGATTTATTTACTTGGATAAACATTCTCCATTTCCCAATATCTTCCATGATATATTACAAAACCAAATCCAGGGCTTGAAAGTCGATTTGAAAAATAAATTTAGAATAAATTACCTGCATTTCAAACAATTTCAACAAATTTATTACGATTTACATAGAGATTTACAAATGTTTACCATATTAATAGATCATGCCCATAGCATCATGAAAAGGAAGACCAAACTGAGAAATGACCTACATGAGAATAAACTTAACGCTTTGTTTAAGAATAGTCCTTGGTCTAAAAATGCTGATCAGAATATAGTTATAAACCAATCAAACTACCGTTTGTCAGATATAGAAATGACTCTACTAGGATATGGCTTAAATTTTGCCTTGAACAATCGGGATCCATGGCTACCAATGCTCAATAATTTTAATCAGTGGAAAGCAAGAAATCAAGACGGACACAACAACAATGACATACTACTAGGTATTCTTCTTAAACTTCAACTGGACTCGCAATATTATATTTATTACCCTAGAAGATTTCATCAGGCACTTTCTAAACTTCAAAAAAACCCAAATATCACGATTTCCCGATCTGACAAAGGTAAAAAAATAGTTATTATGAATAGTGTTGAATATTTAAACAAATCATTTCAATTACTTAACGACCATTCCATTTACACCGAAATCATGAACAATCCTTTAAAAAATTCACAACAGTCCTTCAATAAATCTTTAACCAATATTCTACCCAACAACGAAGACCTCATAATAAAATTTAATGCTTATTTACCAACCCTATCACAGTTTTACGCCATCCCCAAAATACATAAAGACAATACTCCTTTACGTCCAATAATATCTAATATCAATAACATTACATATAAACTTGCCAAATGGTTATCAGATGAACTCACCCCTCTAATAGGAAACATCTCCACATCACACATCAAAAATTCTCAACACCTCATACAAAAAACAAATACCTTAACTTTTTCCAATTATAACATAGTTAGCTTTGACGTTGTTTCATTATTCACCAATGTACCAATAAACACAACCATGAACCTATTAGAAAATCATATAAATTCAAACAATATTACTTTCTCCATACCTTTCACCCTCATCAAGTCCCTTATACTTCTTACCTTAGAACACGCTTATTTCAAATTTCAAGATAAATATTATAAACAGATATCCGGACTTAGCATGGGCTCTCCTTTATCCCCCACTATCAGCAACATATATATGGAGTTATTTGAAAAATATATTTTATTCACCAACCCCTTATTTCATTCAATAGTTTGGTACCGTTATGTGGATGATGTACTGGCTTTTATACCAAAAAACACAAACATAAATAGTATATTTAATTACATTAATAATATACATCACAATATAAAATTTACAATAGAATATTCAAAAGATAACACTATTCCCTTTTTAGATTTACTAATTACATGGTCCAACAATAATCCTCCTTCATATCAGATATTCCGAAAACCCACCGCATCAGATTCCTATATACATTGGTTTTCGTTTCATGAAATATCCACAAAAATAGCAGTACTTTCAAATTTGTTCTTGAGAGCCATGAGAAACTGTGACCCTGCATACTTAGATAAAGAAAAAAATTTCATTATCAATATTTTTAAAAAACTTAACTATCCTCAATCCGTAATTTATAAAGCACTAAAACTAGCCAAAAATAGATACTTAAATTCTGAACAAAATAATAATAACTTTAAAAACATATTACCAATTCCCAATTTAAACACACAACAAATAAAAAATATATACCTCCCGATATTAAAACTACAAAATCTAACTTACTAACACTAAAACATACCCTTAAACCTAAAAATAATCATACGAATCTCAAATCTGGTATATACACTATCCCATGTAAAGATTGTGGAAGTTGCTATATAGGCGAAACAAATAACTTAGATATTAGAATAGATCAGCATTCTCATGACCTACTCATGGATAAAATTGGTTCATCTTTGACTGCACATAGAAGATCAAAAAATCATTTAATCGATCTTCCGTCCAACAGATTAATAGCACCTATTCAAAATACTAAAAACAGAAAGCTAACTGAATCATTCTTAATAAAAAACTCCAAGAATTTCAATAATCAAGCAGGCAATCCATCAATAGATAATGTTACTAATTTCTATTTAAAAAATTCGACCAAGCTCAACAAAATCCTGAAGTCTATTTAATCTCAATATTTTGAAACTTATTTAACTACTACACCAGGTTGCCAACAAAAAAGAGAGTTAAATTTGGATCCTTCTTCAATCATTCACATCAGTTCCTGAGGATGCATACCGCCAACGGATGCGAAAGCTAGAACTAAATCTTAGCTATTTCCTTTTAATTTAATATTAAATTGTTGATAACAAATTTAATGTAAATAAATAGTGTATTAAAAATCATTCCCCTTCAAATAGACTTTTTTTTTTTTGGTTTTGTGTCGCCTCATGATTATCAATATATATATATAAAGAGCAGTAAAGTATATAAATACTTTATATGAGTATATATATATATATATATATATATAATATATATGTTATATATATATATATATATATATATATATATATTAATATATATATTTATATATTATGTTATATATATATATATATATATATATATATATATATATATATAAGATATTTATATAATATATATATTTATATATATATATATATATATATATTATATATATATATATATAATATATATATATATATATAATATATATATATGTATATATATATATATATATATGAAATATGTAGAAAGGGTATATATGAAGTATGATATATATATATACATACATACATATAAGATATACTGTATACAATATGAACAGGGAGTAGCAGTTATGCTATAATATATATGAGCATAAGCATATGGAGTATATGCTATGATATATATATATATATATATAAGAGAGTTATATATATATATATATATATATATATATATATGTTAGTTGAAAGTATATATATACTTCCATAATATATATATATATATGAAAGAAAGAAGAGTGTATATATATATATGAGTATATATATATATATATATATATATAAAGAGTATAATATATATATATATGGTTATATATATATATATATATTATTATTATTATTATTATTATTATTATTATTATTGAGTTTTATTATTATTCAAAATTCCTATTATTTGTTCAATTAATCGGCAAAATAATCGGCGAAATTCCCCAGTTTAAATGATGACGATGTGACGATTGAAAATATGTCGATCGTCTTCGTTTACATTGCAGAACTAGTAAAGTACTTTATGTACTTTATGAGAATGTTTAAGTTTACCTTAATTGAAATGCATTTACAAATGAATTTTTACATTCAATCGGCGTATTTCGTATTTAAATATATTCGGCGTATATATATATATATATATATATATATATATATATATATATAGATGTGCATATTATATATATATATATTTATATATATATGTTATATATATATATATATATATATATATATATTATATACATATATATAGGGTATAAGATATATATATATATATATATATATATATATATATATATATATATAATATAGTATATATATATATACATTATATAGTCAGCCTCACTGAGAAAACAACATGCATGTAACAAAAACTATAACAGCTACAGGTAAATAAATAACATTTTTGATATATTTAACCAAGTGAACTAAAAAAATATGATTTTGAAAATTTAAAAACAGAAATAAAAATGTCAAAATCTGTATGATAATGTTCATTTTTTTGGAAGAAACGAAGGAGTTCTATCGTTTCTGAGGGAAACAAAAGCTTGCCAAATGTCGAATTTTTTAACTAAAGACATCCCAAATATAAACAACAAAGATACACAGAGTCGGGGTTTCCTACCTGCATTAGATGATTGGGAGACTTCGTCCCCTCTGCCCCTTCAGCCAGTCGCTGAAACCCAAAAGGAAACAAAAGAAAATAACATTTTCTCCAAGAGCTTAATAAAAAAACAATATTTCAGTAATCTCCTGCTCATTACTGCAAAAATGAAGGCTGATGAGAGCTGTGTATGCTGGGACCTGGGATGATTATACTCACATTGGTAAAAGTTTACTGGCCAAATATTCAGAATAAAATAATTTTTTTTAAAGTTTATTGATGAATTCTCCTGATTAACAAAATGTTATTTATTTTCCTGTAGCTGTTATAGGTTTTTAGTTACATGCATTATGCTTTCGAGTGTTGGTTATATATATATATATATATATATATATATATATATATATATATATATATATATATATATATAGTGTGATATATATGTTTTTTATGCTGATATATATCTATATAGATATATAATATTAATAAACTTAGTTAAAACAACACAGTTAATAGAATATATGTTTTTCCGAAGGGTTTGGATATTTAGAATATTTATTGTGGTTATATATCGATTCAAAGTGAAGAGGCTTACTGTTATTAACAAATACAGGTCTCACTGAGCCTCTCTCAGTTATCTTTTATTACTTAACGCAGTTTACAACCTAGCACAGCTGTCGGCTGCTTCCGGACAAACAAAGTGCTGAGGATAATAGAAAGGCCTCTCCTCCCGTTTTAGAAATGCCTACTAAGATACTAGTTTCTTAATTCCTGTTAATAATATAAATGTATTGATGTTTTTGAATTAATATGTAGGTAATAAAGTCAATAATTGATAAATATAAATTATTAGGGTTTTATCATAATTAACATATAGATAAGATATAAGAGGGAGGTATATATGGTATATGTTATATGGTGAGAGCAGTTATATATGATATATATATATATACATATATGATATATATATGTTTAAGAAGAGCAGGTTGGAGCATATGCATATATATATATAAGGATATATATAAGTTGAAGAGAAGGACATATATATATGCTATATATGATACATATATAATATACTAATAAAACTATTTAATCACCCTCACTCTTTTGTTATTTGGTGTTTATCTGTAAATATATATATATATATATATATAAGGTGAGAGTATATATAAAGGTATGGTGAAGGGTATATATATATGGCATATAGTATATATATGATAGTTATTAGTATATATATATATATATATATTTGGTGTGTGTGTATAGGTGCATGTGTATAGATGTGTGTATGTATGAATTCGCAGGGTCCACCTGTCGACTGAGGAGGTTAGTGGCAAGTATATGGCATATGGCAGAGTGAGGCAGCAGGAGGCACTGGCATATAAGGAAACTCTCCCACATATATATATATATATATATATATGGCATATGTATAAAGTAAGAATATATATGCACAAAAGTCCCATTTGAACTGGACCTTAAATTTCTTGTACTTTCTTAATTTTTAACTTATTATAAATTAAACTACATATAAAAATATAATATAGAAATCAAAGGGAAATTATATTTGAAGTTACACTGAAATTACAATATTCATGTTCTTTACTTCATGATTACCCAATGTAGACTCATAATTTTTTTCAGTTGTAACGTGAAACTTGGTTCGTTAGGTTGTGTTTCGTTTTAGTCTCAAAAATGCAGTTTTATTAAATGAAAATGATATAAAATTATTAGCGTATTTGCAAATAAAAGTAATACAAATAAAAACACTGTTATAAAAATAAGTGTAAGATAATTTATTCAATTAGAAGATTGTTATAAGTTTTTAATTATAAGTGTTTCGACGTCATTGCAAACCCACGAGAATTAAAGGTAATTTAGTTTTGTCGATGGACCTTTTTTACGGTAATCGTTACCCAAAAAAATAGTATATATCTCTATGGAACATTAACATAAGTTTTAATTTAAGTTTTATATATATATATATATATATATATATATGTATATATATAAGTTATATAGTGGTATGTATATATATATATGGTAATGGTTATATATATATATATATATATATATATATATAAGGCGTTTTCGATTTTTATGGTAAGATATATATATTATATACATATACGGTATATATATATAGCATATTGTTATATATATATGCGTTGGATATATATAGAGAGCAGCATAGCAGCAAAAGATATTATGTTATATATATATATATATATATATATATATATATATATATATATATATATATATATATATATATATATATATATATTATTTGTTAAGGTGAGCTACACTGCAAAAAATAGGGGGCTCGATGTTTCGACTGGGGAGCAGAATGGATGATTTTATAATCCCAGGGAAGTACCATAATACCCAAATGTCAAAGAAGGTCCGGAGACCCTCCCCGAGGGGCGCAGTCAGTCCACTCTGTCGTTCCCTGGCGCTGAGGCAGACCCTGACTCCTGCCTTCTTTGCGGCTTTTACCCTTTGGGTATTCCTTTAGTTAAAAAAATAAATAAATTGACGGAGTCGTAGAACGTAACAGGTCCTACATATTTTTGAATCACAAAACTATATTAGAAAGTCTATTTATGGAAGTCCATAAAGATACCCTGCAATTATTTTTTTTCGTTAACGAGTAAATGTCCCAAAGGTCCGTATAACTAGATCGCCCTCCATATAGTGGTAAGAGAGCAGCATATATGAGGCAGGTATGTGTGATGATGCGTATATGATGCGCATAAGATGATATATATATGATGATATGGTGATATGGCGGGATATGGCTATATGCACATATATGAAAGGCAACATAAGCATTGCATCAGTGAAGAATCTCACGACCGGCCGATAGTCGCTTCGGGGTCGATCGTTGCTTATTGACTGTCTGAGAATATATATAGAAGAGTATGTAGCAGCAGCATAAAGAGTACATATAAGAGCATATAGTATAGTTATATATGGTATATATATATATATATATATATAGCAGATACCGATTTATATATATAAGTATATATATATATATATATATATGTGTGTGTGTGTGTGTAGTGATTAATATTTATTTTTAGCTGGAGCTGCTGGGGTAATGAGAGGGAACCAGTTTCCTTCGTCAACCCTTAAAATAATATGAATCCTTTATCACTAATCTAAAATATTATTATTTTTTACACTGTTTGGACTATAAGAAATAAACCTGTTGAGGCATCGCCCACAAGCCTTGTAAAACCCTTCTGCCCTCTATAAGCTTACCTCACATAAAATTTAAGATCAACCGGCTAGCTAAGGGAGTGGTCGTTTAGCCGAGTCCCCATCACTCTATGGATATAATTATGAAGCTCTTAAAATAAATTAACAGTTGAATTTCTCCGCTCGAGGTCTTTTTCGTGCATGTATTAATTTAGTACGAGTCGAAATCCTTTACAGACACACCCACACCCACACCCACACATACACACACACACACACTTACACACACACACACACACACACACACACACACACACACACACACATATATATAGCAAGAAGATAAGTAGTTATATATATATAGTGGCGTTATAGCAGTGAGAGAGTGATATATATATGCGCAGGTATATATGATATATATATACTTTTAATGCAAAACACTTCTACATGCAAGTATAGCCCTATTCAAGAGGGAATTTCTAGGTAATTTTAATCGTGATCCAACCCGTATCTGAAAACCCATCGTTGTTGCCAATAACACGTCTATAACCCGTCGTCTACCGTTTGTACATGGCGCGTGTTATATATATATACAGCAAAGTAGCAGGTATACGCGCGAGGCATGGTTGGTTGCGTTATATATATATTACATGCTAAAAGATATATATATATATGCATACATATATGTTATATGGAACAGAAAGATACAAAGAGTGAGCAAGTATATATAAGTTATATGCATATATATGTTAGGGTGGTATATATATATATATATATATATGTATATATATATATATATATATATATATATATATATATAGTATATAGTATATATATATATTATATATATATATATATATATATATATATATATAAAATATGTTATATATATATATATATATATATATATATGACCTTGATAAGTTTCATGGTGAAGATAAATGTTTTGTTTTTTTTTTTCTACTTTTTTTCATATATTACTAGTATATGAAACTAGCAATTAATTAAGATGTGAACGAGAAAGATACGAAATATAAAAATATTAAAATTAATAATAGTAAAACGTTCATTTGCATGAGAAAGAAAACGGTATTTTAGTGCTAATACGTGAAAGAATTCTAAGGTAACGTAAAAGTAATTTTGTGGGTAAAATACATTTCGTATTAGTTTTTACTTATTTAGATTCCGGGAATACATACCCAAACATCATAACCTATACTAGATTGAAGTAAACCGCCAACCTAACCCTATATGGATCGGATGATGCAGTAAACTCAACCCCAACCAATATGGATCGACGATGCAGTAAAGTTCCTGGAACCTAACCTATATATGGATATACTTGCCGTAAGGGGTTTTCTTGTTTTCGGTAAGACTTTTCGGCAGTGCAGAAAATATCCCGAAACGTCGCTGTGTCCCAGGCGCTGCCAAGCGTACGATGCGTAAAAATGCACTATATTATTAAATAATTAGTTTTTTGTATTTAAAATTTTATCCTGTTTATTTACACTGAAATTTCTCTTGTTAGTATCATTATAATAAGAATATATGAAAAATAATTATCTACACCATGAAACATATATATATATATATATATATATATATATATATATATATATATATAGAGCAAAGTTGTTATATATATATATATATATATATATATATATATATATATATATATATATATATTCCTACGAAGTAAATATTGAAATCTCTCTCTCTCTCTCTAAATATATGTACATATATACATAGATATGGTTATTATATATTATATATATATATATATTACTTCTATTCATTTGAAACAACTAGACGGAAATTAATTTTGCTTATTTATTATCAATTTTCTTTGAATTTCCTAAAAGTCGAAATATTTTGATCAAATTTTGTAGCACCTGTGGAATCACACACGCCTTTTAAAACAATCTCATCTCTAAGATATGATGCCCACAAGGTAGATATAAAATATATCTCTAGTTTTCTGTTCTAATAAAACACAAGAACTCCTGGTGGTACCCATTACCTGGAAGGAATTTCTTGATATTCATAATAACTGTTTCATTGTACCGCAATTTATAATCATTGGAAGCCTATCTATTTGCTCTTTGCCGGAAACAGCTGGAAACAATTTTCCATCCCAATAAGCAGTGATAAAATTTTTGTCCAATTCGTTAAATTCTGTCAAGAACCTCTGTACCTGCTTCGCTTTCCAAACACTTACACGTGAAACCGAAAATAGAGCTGCGAAGTTTATAATACAGTCACTTGCGTTATGACCCAGTGCTTCGGCTGTGGCATATATTTTC
>JABUQX010146544.1:0-2500 GCA_015478945.1 Trachelipus rathkii | reverse complement strand
ATGTGGGGATATGTGATAAATATATCCTTATTTGGTATAGTTTTCATATGCTCTTGGTAGCTAGTATCATATTATGCAGCATAATAAGTTTCATTTACATTACATAATATTTTTATCGCTGTGGGTAAATAAATAACGTCTGAAAATGTTCTCACAATTTGTAAACAATCTTGAAGAGATGCATCCTGTTGAATGTTATTTTTGAAATCAGCAGTAAAAATACATATGAAAATACCAACTATATATATATATATATATATATATATATATATATATATATATATATATATATATATATATATATATATATATATATATATATATATATATATATAAACAATAATAATAATAATAATAATAATAATAATAATAATAATAATAATAATAATAATAATAATAATAATAATAATAATAATAATAATAATAATAATAATAATAATAATAATAATAATAATAATAATAATAATAATAATAACAATAATAATAATAATAATAATAATAATAATAATAATAATAATAATTGATTGATTGATTTAGGTGCAGTTAGGGTCCCTTACTAATTTCGTACCTTTATTTATAGACAACATACACACAAATATACCTACACATACATACACTCACTCAAATTAAAAATAATAATAATAATAATAATAATAATAATAATAATAATAATAATAATAATAATAATAATAATAATAATAATAATAATAATAATAATAATAATAATAATAATAATAAGCTAGTTTTTGTTAAATTCCTGAAAACCCTCAAAAAACTACCTTTTTAAACATTCTGGCATTGTTTGAGAAAATTTCTGGTCATATGCCAAACAATTTTGTAATGAGTGAAAACGTGCCATAGAATTCTCTTGGGAATTTTGTTGATTTTAAAAATTTTGGAAAAATTTTCGAAAAGAAGGAAAAATGTAACCAATTTAAAGTTTAATTATTTTATTTTTAAATTCTACATTCATATTACATTTGTGTGCTAACAGTTTACACTTACGTTAGTTTAAAAATTTTCCAATATTAAAAAGAAAACTTTTAATTAAACACTTGCAATGTAATTTACTTCAATTAACGACATCAGTTATACCCAAACATATATAAATATATATATATATATATATATATATATATATATATATATATATATATATATATATATATATATATATATATATATATATATATATATATATATATATATATATATATATATATATATAAATATATATATATTTATATATATATATATATATATATATATATATATATATATATATATATATATATATACTATATATATATATATATATATATATATATATATATATATATATATATATATATATATATATATATATATATATATATATATATATATATATATATATATATACTCTATATATATATTATATATATATATATATATATATATATATATATATAACTATATATATATATCTATATATATATATATATATATATATATATATATATATATATATATATATAAAAATATAATTATATATATATATTTTTTTAAAATATATATATATATATATATACGAAGATTAAATTACCGCTACGGGTTTTTAACAATTACCCTTAGTCTTATAACTTAAAATAAAATAAAAATTTAATCATCCCAGAAATGGTTGAGATCTTATAACCTTTCCCCAGAAAAGTATTACACCGTTATCATTATCTCTGATGAAAACCAATGAAGGTTTATTTAGTTCAAATCGAACCAAAATTGACCTTGAATCGAAAACTGCAGCTGTTGCAGCAGCCGCAGTTGTACCTGCTTCTGTGACTTCAATAATAGCCTCGTGAACAATTGCACTGACGAATACTCGAGGATCATTAGTGAATCTCGTAAGGTCAGCTGACGTTTCACTGAATATTTGATTTACTCCAAGAGACATGAGTTCTTCTTTGAGGTCAAGTTCAAGACTCAATTTCATTCTTGGAATTGTTACATCCAACTTTTGAGATTTCATTTGACTAATGAAAGTGTCAATATTATTTGAATTAAGTGTGCTTTCTATTTATTGTAGATTACTACCGCTTAATGGTTTCAAAATGTACATGGAAAAGCGATTTCCAACATAAGGAAGAGATATCATTTCAAATCCCTCATTATCAAATCTCCGATAAGGTACGCGCATCATGCTATTCATCATTGGAATGGTAATTATTTCCGTTCCTGTGAAAAAGTTTTCATCTTTGGTTGAACTAGAATCAAATTTATTTAACCATGTTGCATTTAGGAAAATGACATTAGCAATAACACATACAGTTAGAGGACTTAAAGTCTCTGGAAATAATTCCACTATCTTCCCATTCGTACTTTCTGAAACCCAATTATTAATTCTATCCGTTGAAGCATCAGGAAAATTTGCATAATCTAAACTCTCTACTTCACTTAGGTAAGATGTTTCAGAAACATCTGTAAATGAATTAAGGATTGTAAATCCTTTCTGAGGGAACAGTCT
>JABUQX010146543.1:10000-15000 GCA_015478945.1 Trachelipus rathkii | reverse complement strand
TTTATATAACAGCTCCGGTATAGAACAGAGTATAGCAGTTACGAGTATACCTGCTGGAATAGGAATAGAAGCAACTGCAAATATTTATGAAGCATTAGAGAATTGGACATTATCGGACTAAGTGCAAGCCCTTGTGTTCGATTTTTTTCTTTATTTCTTTATTTCTTTATTTCTTTATTTCTTTATTTCTTTATTTCTTTATTTCTTTATTTCTTTATTTCTTTATTTCTTTATTTCTTTATTTCTTTATTTCTTTATTTCTTTATTTCTTTATTTCTTTATTTCTTTATTTCTTTATTTCTTTATTTCTTTATTTCTTTATTTCTTTATTTCTTTATTTCTTTATTTCTTTATTTCTTTATTTCTTTATTTCTTTATTTCTTTATTTCTTTATTTCTTTATTTCTTTATTTCTTTATTTCTTTATTTCTTTATTTCTTTATTTCTTTATTTCTTTATTTCTTTATTTCTTTATTTCTTTATTTCTTTATTTCTTTATTTCTTTATTTCTTTATTTCTTTATTTCTTTATTTCTTTATTTCTTTATTTCTTTATTTCTTTATTTATTTATTTCTTTTATTTCTTTTATTTCTTTTATTTATTTTTCTTTTATTTTTTATTATTTATTTCTTTTATTATTTTTTTATTTCTTTTATTTCTTTTATTTATTTTATTTCTTGGTTGCCGTCATCATATATCAGAAATCGTTTTAGCTGAATGTTTTGCTAAAATTAAAATGACAATTTCAGGACCAGATATTCCATTCCGCTCTTCAAAAGATTTAAAATCAATTGGAAAGAAATTAAATGTTATCAATTATATTCTCTCTATATTTATTCCTGAAATTGAAGAATTATTTAATTTTTTAATAAAAAGATCACACCTCACGGGTATAGCACTCATTCAAGTAAGGGAACTTCTCTAGGTAATTGCTCCCCAGGATCCGGACTACGGATCCAACCCCCCGGGCTCCTTGCCATGCGACCTGTCGCCTCTGCACCGACTGAGCCACGGAGTGCATTTAAATATTGCACAGGAAACATTGTTATGCTCTTTCAAAAGAGATGAGTATGAGGAATTCCTTGAGGTAATAATTATATTTTTAGGTGAAATTTCACCAGGTGGAATAAAATTTAAAAAACCCAGACGCATATCATTTAGGACGATGGATGGCCAAAGCCATTTATAGTTTAAAATTTTATTCATTTAGGAAAGAATTCGCACTAACAAATCATGAAAGAACAATCCCTGTTTCAACTACACCTATTTATAATAAAATGTTATGCAATTTATTGATTTCATTGTTCAAATGCTGTTCAAGAGCCGCTAAATGATGTTTGATTTTTGAGAACTCTATATCTCTATATAAGCATAGAAATACTAATAAAGTGATAACTGATGCTACTATCTCTAAATTTATTAATAATTTATATTATCCTAATAACGAATTTATATTTTATGCTTTATTCGACAAAAAATATAGAATGAAAATGATTGAAAAAATTATCTCACATGAGGACAAGGAATGTAGTGGTATTTCTGAAGAAATTTCAAACAAATATATATATATATATATTTTAAGGAAATAATATATGATACATTTTTGGAATATAATGATAACCAAATAATGATAAAATTATTGCTAATATTCACGAAGTTTATTCCTAAAAGATTCAACGTATAAATAGAATTTAAATAAAGCCATTCAAAAGAATGGGAGGATCTAGCATATTACAAGAATAGACAAAACATGATAGGAAATTTACGAGTTGTTAATTAAGGATTCAACAGAGAGAGGAATAGCTATGCAAGAATATAATAATGATAAAATAACAAAGGTTGAAGATCATGTAAAACAATTTCTATTAAGAGTTTGGTTTCTTTTATGAAATAGAATTTTCCTAATATATTTCCCAGTTTTAAAATAATAATAAATTCATTTAAACCATTTTTCTTAGGCTATTCAAGAATATAGAAAAAATACCCGAAAATAACAATAGATTTGCTGCGGAAGACTTTCAAGAAATAAATTTTCAAAATGCCTTGAAAAACCAGGCCAAATCTCCTTTAAAGTTCCCGCGGTTGGTACCACCAACATTGTGAGCAAAGCGGAATATGTCAATATTGTTCGATCAAGCTAAAATTAGCACACGTCTCTGTTAAATATTTAGGAACAAAACGGAGGCGGCAACGGTCAAATCCAAAAATCGAAAATAAGTGGCACCGATTAATATATATATATATATATATATATATTGTTGAAGTATATAGTTAGCATATATATATATATGGTGCTATATATATCTTTAAAGATATATATGTATATATATATATATATATATATGGATAAAGATGTGAGTTATATATATATATATATATATATATATATATATATATATATATATATATATATATATATATATATGTTATTATTATAAGTATATATATATATATATATATATATATATATATGTATCAGAGGCGACTCCTGCTAGTGCTGCTCGTGCTTAGCACCAGTTAACATTATATAAACGATCGATCTTTTACAAATTCAATGCTGTGCTCATTCTCTTATTTTTATTTTTTATTGAAAATTGGTCAAACGAATGAAAAATATTGTATAATAAATAAAAGTATTTGAAAATAATTGGTATAAAGTGCAGAATGATGGTTCTCGTATCGTTCCTGTTCAATAAATTTAAAAGGTGACCGTCCTGCTCGAATTAAAAGGGAAATTTTGAAAAGTGTGTGTGTGTGGAATTAGCCTATGCAATTGTTTATATTGTTGCTCCTTTAGTAACTTTTTTAATGTGATTGTTAATTTTGACAAAGGAAAGAGAAACTTTCCATTCTCTCTTAATATTGAGATCAAGGAGACTGTTTTAAGTTTATTTTAAGGTTGATATATATATATATATATATATATATATATATACATATATATATATATATATACATATTAATATATATATATATATATATAAGGTATATATATATATATATATATATATATATATATATATACAGCATATATATATATATATTATTGTTATATATTATTATAGTTATATATATATATATATATATTTATATATTTATATATATATACATATATATATATACATATATATATAGTATATAATATATATATATATATATATATTATGTGGAGAGAGTAGAGGAGTTATATATATATATATATATATATATATATATATTGCAAAACTACCCTCTCTCTCTCTCTCTCTCTCTCTCTCTCTCTCTCTCTCTCTCTCTCTCTCTCTCTCTCTCTCTCTCTCTCTCTCTCTCTCTTTTTTTTCTCTCTCTTTTTTTTTCTTTTTTTTTTTTTTTTTTTTTTTTTTTTTTTTTTGATAAAATATGGTGCTCGTTAATTATTAATTTAAGGGCAATATCAGGCGACAGTTTATTATTTCTTTCGTCCCGCCCAAACTGTTCTAGATCGCCTTTCCCAACGCCAAGAACATCCAATTTTTTGTGAAAACATCTGATAAAAAAAGTTGACTCGTAAAAGTTTTATGTCCTTAAAATATTAATGTTTACATATAAAAAAAAAACTTTTATGTTTCCATAAAATTTGAAAAGTTATATTAAAAATGAAGTTTTGTACCTCGTTGTTTAATGAAACTTTCATTAAAGGGGTTTGGGTGTAGGAAAAATATATTAAAATCAAAGTTTTTATATTTGCATGTTATTGTATCTTATATCTTATAGGATATCTTAAAATATGATATGAAAAGGGTAAGAAATATTCGAGATGAAAAATGTATTATTATTATTATTATTATTATTATTATTATTATTATTATTATTATTATTATTATTATTATTATTATTATTATTATTATTATTATTATTATTATTATTATTATTATTATTATTATTATTATTATTATTATTATTATTATTATTGCTATTATTATTATTATTATTATTATTATTATTATTATTATTATTATTATTATTATTATTATTATTATTATTATTATTATTATTATTATTATTATTATTATTGGTTAAATGTCTAATTTTTTTGTTACCTAATTCGGTTAACTGTTAGCTAATGATATGATTTTTTTATTTCAGCATTATTGGTTAGATCATTAGTGAAAATTGGTTAGAAATAAGATGAAAATATGTTTGCATTTATTTTTAACTTCTTTCTTTTTCTTTTTCTTGAATATTACCTGTTGAAATTTCTTTGACTGGGTCAACTTTCGACAATGAAAAAGTTCCTATTACTTTGGCAAATATCTTTACTAGTTACTTCCTTAGGTGCTAACATTATATCTTCAATAAGCAATCATTTTTTTAACGATAGGTATCCAAGATACAGATTCCTGGACTTTTCAAATTTGATATACTTTATATAAATCGTTAGAAATCTCTTTTGAATTAAATTATTAAAATATTTTGCTTACTTAGCTACAATTCGTTTTCTTCAATTTTTTTATATATTTTTAAAAATTTAAACTCATATCCAAAGATTGAAAGCCTAGAAAAATGGTAATGTCATCAAGGGAAATTTCAAAAGGATCTTGAGGATTATCTTCCAAAGGTAAAATAATTTTGTTGAATGATTAAAAAACTTTTTCCTTTACAAATGAAAATTTGTTCGTAATTATTTTCTTCAAAGGAAACAAAAACTTAAAAACCATCTGTTTATCAAAGTAAAATAATCTATTTTCAAAGTTTCCTCAAAACAGTTTTCACACACACACACACACCCCTACACAAACAATCACACATTTACCTTTACAAACAATCACACACACACAACACAGACGTATACACAATACAGGTACTCCAACACGCAGATATATATATATATATATATATATATATATATATATATATATATATATATATATATATATATATATATATATATATATATAGCAGTATATATATATATATATATATATATAAATCATATATATATATATGCCATTACATACATATATTATTATTATTATTATATAT
>JABUQX010146543.1:5000-7500 GCA_015478945.1 Trachelipus rathkii | reverse complement strand
ATTAATATTAATGTGATTGGTTAATATTATTATTATTTTATTATTATTATTATTATTATTTATTATTCTTATATATTGATTCAACGGCACTATTTTTGAAAACTTATCAGTGGGAAACTGTTAGCTAATGATTTATTGCCTAACTTTATTTGAATGTTATTTCAGGTCAGCTTCCTATGACTGGTTGGTGGTAACTGTAAAATAAGGTGGCAGAAGTAATTTTTCTTTTACTTTTCTTTTTATTCACCACAGTAAACAAAGTTCAAAATTTATTGTAACCCAACATGATTATGTATTCTCTGTCAGTCTCTTTTTCTCTCACATATATATATATATATATTATATTTTATGCATATCGGTAGATATATATATTATTATATTGTTATATATATTATATATACATACATATATATTATTGTTGGTTGTTACTATTATATATATATATATATATAGTACATATAACATTTACATATATATATATATATATATATTATTATATATATATGATACATATATATATATTATATAGTATATATTATAGTTGATAGCATATATATATTACTAGATATTATTATATATATTATTATTATTGTTATTATATATGTATATATATATATATTATTGTATATATATTACATATATTATATTATTATTATTATTATTATATATAATATATAGTTGTTATTATTATTATTATATTATATTATACATATTATTATATTACATATATATTATTATTATAATTATTATATTTCATACACATTATATAGTTATTAATATTACTATATTATACATATATATATATATTATATACATAGTATATATATATATATATATATATATATATATATATATGTGTATATATATGTGTATATGTCTGTGTATATGTCTTTGTAATAATAATAATAATAATAATAATAATAATAATAATAATAATAATAATAATAATAATAATAATAATAATAATAATAATAATAATAATAATAATAATAATACATTTTTTCTCATCCTCGAATTTTTCTTACCCTTTTCATATCATATTATAAGTTATATCCTAAAACCCTAAACAATAACATGCAAATAAAAAAACTTTGATTTTAATATATTTTTCCTACACCCAAACCCCTTTAATGAAAGTTTCATTAAACAACGAGGTACAAAACTTCATTTTTAATATAACTTTTCAAATTTTATGGAAACATAAAAGTTTTTTTATATATATGTAAACATTAATATTTTAAGGACATAAAACTTTTACGAGTCAACTTTTTTATCATCAGATGTTTTCACAAAAATTGGATGTTCTTGGCGTTGGGAAAGGCGATCCAGAACATTTTGGGCGCGTCGAAACAAATAATAAACTGTCGCCTGATATTGCTCTCAAACTTAATAATTAACGAAACATATATTTATCAAGAGAGAGAGAGAGAGAGAGAGAGAGAGAGAGAGAGAGAGAGAGAGAGAGAGAGAGAGAGAGAGAGAGAGAGAGAGAGAGAGAGAGAGAGAGAGGAAATGTCTAATGTTTTTGTTACCTAATTCGAATAACTGTTAGCTAATTAATGCTCTTGTTTTCTTATTTCAGCATTTTTGGTTAGATCATTAGTGAAAATTGGTTAGGAATAAGATGAAAATATGTTGCCATTTAATTTTAACTGTTTTTTCTTTTTCTTTTTCTTGAATATTACCTGTTGAAACTTCTTTGACTGGGTCAACTTTCGACAATGAAAAAGTTCCTCTTACTTTGGCATATATCTTTACTAGTTACTTCCTTAGGTGCTAACATTATATCTTCAATAAGCAATCATTTTTTTAACGATAGGTATCCAAGATACACAGATTCTTGGACTTTTCAAATTGATATACTTTATATAAATCGTTAGAAATCTCTTTTGAATTAAATTATTAAAATATTTTCTTACTTAGCTACAATCCGTTTTCTTTAATTTTTTTATATATTTTTAAAAATTTAAACTCATATCCAAAGATTGAAAGCCTAGAAAAATGGTAATGTCATCAAGGGAAATTTCAAAAGGATCTTGAGGATTATCTTCCAAAGGTAAAGGAATTTTGTTGAATGATTAAAAAACTTTTTCCTTTACAAATGAAAATTTGTTCGTAATTATTTTCTTCAAAGGAAACAAAAACTTAAAAAAACCATCTGTTTATCAAAGTAAAATAATTTATTTTCAAAGTTTCCTCAAAACAGTTTTCACACACACACACCCCTACACAAACAATCACACACACACACACAACACAGACATATACACAATACAGGTACTCCAACACGCAGATATATACATATATCATATATATATATATAGTATATATGAGTGCAGGTATATATATATATATATATAAGATATATATAAATATATATATATATATATATATATATATATATATATATAGACATACATATTACATGGCTATTATTATTACAGCTGAAGAAGATATAGCACATAGTTGGTTATTGGTTATTATTATATATATATATTGA
>JABUQX010146542.1:5000-12787 GCA_015478945.1 Trachelipus rathkii | reverse complement strand
AAACTTTAATTAAATTTATTTGCCAATATTTCATTCTTCAATAAGGAAAATTAAGATACTGAAAGGAGAAAAGAAACTAGTGTAAGTAAATATTATATTAATAAACGTTATATTATATTATTATATTATTATATATGTATATATATATATATATATATATACATATATATATATATATATATGTGTGTGTGTGTGTGTGTGTGTGTGTGTGTGTGTGTGTGTGTGTGTGTGTGTGTGTGTGTGTGTGTGTGTGTGTGTGTGTGTGTGTGTGTGTGTGTGTGTGTGTGTGTGTGTGTGTGTGTGTGTGTGTGTGTAAAGTGTGTGCAGGTGTGTGTGTGAGTGGTGAGTGTAAGGCAGATATAGGTGAAGCTGTTAATGACAGCTATTTATTCGTATGGCAGGTGTGTGTGTGTGTGTGTGTGTGTGTGTGTGTGTGTGTGTGTGTGTGTGTGTGTGTGTGTGTGTGTGTGTGTGTGTGTGTGTGTGTGTGTGTGTGTGTGTGTGTGTGTGTGTGTGTGTGTGTGGGTGTGTGTGTGTGTGTGTGTGTGTGTGTGTGTGTGTGTGTGTGTGTGTGTGTGTGTGTGTGTGTGTGTGTGTGTGTGTGTGGGTGTGTGTGTGTGTGTGTGTGTGTGTGTGTGGGTGTGTGTGTGTGTGTGTGTGTGTGTGTGTGTGTGTGTGTGTGTGTGTGTGTGTGTGTGTGTGTGTGTGTGTGTGTGTGTGTGTGTGTGTGTGTGTGTGTGTGTGTGTGTGTGTGTGTGTGTGTGTGTGTGAGCACGCGCACGTGGAAAGATAGAACAAGTTTATTCCATTTTTAAAATTTCCTTTATTTTCGAACAAAAACTCGAGTCAAATCGATCGATACATTTTAGACCGATGGTAATTTAACCTATTTATACCTTCACGGAAGAGGCTTTCCTCTCTTCGACGACCTCGATTGACGTTCATATATAAATGGATGAGTTTTATCGATCGATTCCACTGGAAAGGAATTTTCGAAGAAATAATTTGAGTTTTTTTGAAGAAAAAATTAAAAGTTTAATGGGACCAGATATCTAGAGAACAATTAGGGTAAATGTTGCCAATTATTTTATTCGTATAATTCGCCACAATGTCTTTCTTATGGGCTTACTTATGTATTTAGATGGCTGTGGGAATATGGTTTACCGAACATCGGAATTTTGCTCACCGCACCGCACCTGGTGGGTCGGCCAACCTTACCTGGTTCAAAATGACACCCTTCCTTCCTCTAATTTCGACGTCAATCATATTAGACACCATTTCCAGTATATTTATATTAATATACCAATTTAACTTAATTAATTTGAAAGATCCATAAGCTTTTTAAACGCACATCCTAAATTTGGGCGATTTTTAATGAATTTGGCAATTTTTGTAATTTTTTTTTATAAATTCTTCAGCTTTTACTGGACTCTTTCCAATGATATATAATGCCACACAATTTAAAATTTCAATATATATATATATATATATATATATATATATATATATATATATATATATATATATATATATATAATATATATATATATATATATATATATATATATATATGGGTATAAGGTATATATATATATCAATATATCCCGAAGAGTATTATGCATGTAACTAAAAACTATAACAGTTACAAGAAAATAAAAATATTTTATTAATCAGGAGACATTTTTATCCATGTTTTTTTTTTTTTTTTTAAAATAAATAAAATAACGCTTTTGAAAAAATTTAAAATTGTTAAAAATTATGGAAAGCTGTATGATAAGCATCGTTTTTTGAGAATTACGAAGTAGCTCGAAGTACCGAGAAAGCGCAAAGTTGCCAAAATGCTCATTTTTTTAATAAAGAATACCCCACGGGTAAACTAAAGATGGAGGAGTCGGGGTTTCTCGGCCTGGACTGGTGGAAGACGGGGGAGGGACTTCGTCCCCCTGTCCCTCCGTCAGCGGCTCGAACCCCCTAAAAGGATTACAAAAAAGAAAAAAATAACATTTTCTCCAAAGCGTAAAATAAAATACTATTTGCAACTCTTGCTCTCGCAAATGCAGGATTCAAGATCAATCACAGCGTACGCTTGCCAGATCTAAGATTATACCATTTAAGGTGTTATTAATAACAAATATTAGAATAAATAAATTTTTTTTTTTAAGTTTCCATCGATGAAATTACTTGCTGAAATCAAAAATGTTATTTATTTCCGTAGATGTTATAGTTTTCAGTTACATGCCTGGCCTTTCGATGCTGGCCATATATATATATATATATATATATATATATATATATTAAGTTATTAAGGTTATTAAAGATAAAGAAAGAAGAAGAGTTATACATATATATATATATATATATATATATATATATATACATTTATATATATATATATATATATATATAAGTTTCAGAAAGGTTTTCTTTTTTTTCGAAGTATTTAATAAAAGTTTCATAAATATCTGCAGAACCTAAAATTCATTTTTTTTTTTTGCATTTATTCTTCGGAAATATTTATAATTTTTTATTTATTTTCATTTAGGGTGTTCGCCGCTGATTCTGCCATATTTCTGTATGGTATCTCTTTTTAGTTAAAGTAATAAATTATAGTGTGCAAAGGGAATTCTCAAAATTATTCTTTTAACTAAAGGAATACCATAGGTTAAACCGCAAGAGGGTGGAGTGGCCTCGGCCCCGGTGGGACGACGCCCCTCTGTCTCCCCGTCGGCTCGAGCTCCCCTAATTGGGGAACAAAAAAAATTTCTAAATATTTCCGATGAAATGCAAAAAAAAAAAATGATTTTTAGGTTCTATATATATGAAACTTTATTCTAAATAAAGTTCTTCGAAAAGTCTATAGATTTTTTTCGTTATTATGTTTTTCCTTTTCACCATATATATATAGTTAAGGTGATATATATAGCAAAGAGAAAGAGTATATATATATATAGTATATATATATATATATATATATATATATATATATATATATATATATATATATATATATATATATATATATGGTTAAAAATCTGAAAAAGCCTCCCATAGTCCCATAATTACCCCATTCTGTAAGTTAATTTTGTAATTTTAACGAATTTTCATAGTTCGGGTTCTTGAGAATTTGAGCTATTTCAAAGTTTGTGTTACGACTCCAATTAGTTAATAATTATTAATTAGGAGTAATTTAAAAATTGCATTTTCACATTTTTTTTTTACAGTTAACACCACCGCTTTTTTTTTGTTTTTTTTTTTACAAAGTTAACACCTCCGCTCCAAGACGGAGTCAAGAAAGAACAGCTCCCACTCGCACGCCCGACCAGTGACGAGCCTGGGTCTCTCGCTTACTTGGGCGAGTGCTCTACCGCTGAGCTACCGAACGTTATTTGGTGTTTTTTCCTCTTTTTGAACAATTACTACAGGCGATTATTACATTTTTTTGGCACAGTTGAAAAGTTTCCTCTTACCTTCTAATCATTTTGTAATATCTTATAATTTTCTATACTTCCGGAATCTTACTAACTACGCTACGAGTATCGATAATATATATCATTTCCTCATTTTTCTTGAAAACGTTTTTGGACGTTTATCACGTAATGACGTTACCAGCTTCTTGGTTATATTGATTGAGTTTCCCATTCCATCAAAAATAATGGGAAGGCTTACTAGTCGGCATTTGCGTTGAAAATTACGTGTATTCTAAAAGATAAAATGTCATCTTAATTTTGTTTTAACAACCTCTGCAAGTTGTCTATTTTAATACATTTGGAAATTATTTGGGCAATCGGCAACTCTTTAAAAGTTTTGAGGAAGAAAACCGATGGACCAGCTCTCATAGGGCGCTTGCCGCTTTACTTCAATCATTTCAGCCTATTTTTGTAGCACTGTCCGGGTGTACCTAGAAAATTACCTTTGTTGATCTTAAATGTATATTATCCCTGTTGGTAGTTTGGAAAATGTCTGCTCAAGTGGGTGTTTTAAAATTAATTTTTGTTTACAATGGTCTTATACACACAATATATCCTATGTACAATACAACGGAATGAATTACGGGAAAAAAAGCTTTTGCTTCGTAAGTTTATTTTCTCTTATTTAAAAATTTACAAACACAAAGATTTCCTTCGCCCACGACACATGCGTTTAGTTCTATTAGTTGCTATCGAAATTAGAGTAGTTGAAATGAAAGATTTTTCTGTCTCTTATCCATAATCAACATCTACTTACTCTTACTTCAAATTCTACCTTTCAATCTTTTGCTTCTTTTCGATGAAAATAGGAGATTTCCCATCAGTTTTTATTGTTTATCAGATAGGTAATTATTGTTTTTGTTCTGTTGAGATGGTGTAACAGATTCTTATTGATGGTATCTTTCTAAATATTCCTCAAGCAATTTCACTGACCATTAATTAAACAAAAAAAGATATTTTGCAAGTCGGACTAAATCTGGGCTAAGGTTTTGGGAGCAGGAGATAGTGAAACACACCTCGAAGAGAGAGAGACAATATTTGCTTCAACCTCAATATTAACCTTAAGGGTTTATTGAAGACCCCCAGTAACAATACGCAGATACTTATTTTGAATCTGATTCAACTGAAGTAGCAATGCAGCAGATGTTTGCAATCCCCTCGTCTCTGTTTTAGAAGAGGTGAGGTGGAGAAGAGATCTAGAGCACGATGATAGGTTGATTTCAATTTGTTAATAATAGGAAGAAAATGAACCAATAGTTTAAATAAGGCAAAGGAATCTCGAATGCGATTTCATTTTTATGAGTGATCGATTAGATAAAGGTTAGGGTTGAAGATTGTGATTTCCATTTCTCCTGTTCTGACTGAACAAAAATGTGATGGTATTTTTGTTGGAGAGAAATGGAAGTCATTAGAATTTTCTATTCGGTAATGTTTTTTAAGGAGAGTTGAAGCTGACATTCCAAGCTAGTTTGGCTCCATCGACATACACTGCCAAGTCGTGAAGGTATGAAGGTACAGTGATACTTCTTCCTGTCTGGTATACAGACCACGACATTTTTAAGTCCTAAAGAAGAAAAAGAGGGCACCTAAGGACACTACCCTGAGATATACCTCCAAAAGTGAAAGGTATGGAGAAAGCTGATAAATGACATACTTGGAAGTTGAAAGGTTGTATTCAGTGGTAATGTTCGAATAAATAGGAGAGAGGGAAGTTGACCACAGCAAAGGAAAAAATACATTCAATCTAGATTCTACTGAACAGATGAAATGACGAAGCGGAATGACAGTTGGGAGTAAATCAACCCGATTCTACGTTTCACTTTTCTCAATTAAGAATTTCTCCATGTCATAAACTAATATCTATTTAATCGATTCAGATCCAAAATTCCTTAAAAAAAAGTATCAGTAACGGACATGTTACATATTTATGTATCAATTAACAGACGTAATCCAAGAAATAAAAAATTCCACATGCAATCTTTCAGCATGATCTTGATTTACCGAAAGTGAAGAATATCTGACTTGGATTATGGGGTCCTACATATTATTTGCTATGTATATTTTTAAGGTTGTCTCGTACTTACAATGGGTAGGTGTGTTTCGTAAAACTTTTAAGAGAAAAGCAATTATCCTACTCAATTGTTTCTCAAACATCATGGAAGAGCCCTGCCCACCTCTCTGATCAAGAAGGGGGTTACAAGAATTTTTAATTCTCAATTTTTCAGGACGATCAATCAGAATGGACCAATGAAATGACGTGCTCCATCATTTTAACACTTTTAAAATATTTATCCCTCAGATAATGTTAAATCTAATGTTTACTGAACCATACCAAAAAATTCTGTGCAATCAAATTCGGCGAATCCATGGATCTTCAGCTTCAACATTTCAGTATTAGAGAGTGTCACTGAAAAAGGTAGACAAGCAATTAAATTTTTATACCAAGACGTGTAAAATTCGACTTCCTATTATTGTATATTACTTTGTGAAGTCGGATTCCTTTACCAATGTTTCAAAGTAAGATGTCGAAATGGTATCTTTTTTCACTAATTTCAATGCAGTAGACAAAAGGATTGTTATATGGCATAGTGTATTGGTAAACGTATAAAGTAGTCACTTTTAGAGATGTTTATTACGTTTTAACACTATTGACATTTACAAAGAATGCTTTTAAGGCTATTTAATCGTCAGTATCAGCTGTGTTTGAAGCAGGGTGCGGAATCGGTAAAGATTTTGTTGGCACAAATTCCGGCTCCATCATTTTAAAAATATAATTTTTTTTCCCTAATGATTTGAAATGTCTTGCATTCCTCCTTTAGTATTAATATTAACTCTCTGACAATAGGCTTTTTTCGTGAGAGGGAACAACATTTCCAGTTTCTTCAGTCTGAGAATTACCTCTACTAGACAGTCGATGTGCGTGTAAGATTTCACACAGCTCTTCATCTTCAGTGAGCAGAGCACTAGATCTCTGTATGTGTATTCATGTTGAAAGACAGACCCTTGAATATATATGAATGTCCTTGGATATTTTTTAGAGGTAGAAAGACCATAGCCTTTGCTTAATTCAATAATTGGGCATTGAATACTTTTCACTTCAAAAAGGAGGCTGCGTTTACTTGCAGCCTGATATATATATATATATATATATATATATATATATATATATATATATATATATATATATATATATATATATATATATATATATAGAGTATATATATATATACAAAAATAAAAATATATAGTATATATAGTTATATAGTATATATATATAAGGGTATGTTATAAGATACGGTATGTTATATAGTTATATATATATATATATATATTTATGAAATATATATATATATATAAGGGTAAGTATATATATATATATGTTATATATGGACCGTTTTGATGGGATTTTGAAGAATACACAAATTATGAAATTTAAAAAGTCCACAATACAAACATTTAGCGTGTGAATTTTTTTTTTTAGATACTCATAAGCAATGGAAGTAATGTTCAAACGAAACTCTCTTTGTTCTGGTTGATAAGGAGCTTTAAAAAATTATCATTTCTAAACGACTTTCTTAAATATTTAACAAAAAATATCACTATCACCTTAAATAGAAATATAAGATACTGCAATACACACGTTGTTACGTCGCTACATTCACAAAAACGTCTACCGATTAATAATAATAATAATAATAATAATAATAATAATAATAATAATAATAATAATAATAATAATAATAATAATAATAATAATAATAATAATAATAATAATAATAATAATAATAATGATAATAATGATAAAAATGGAAGGGGGTTAAAGTTAACATAATTTAGAAAGAAAATTTCATCGACTTTGATCTATATATCCGGATATATGAACAAAGAATGTGTGTCACATTTACATAACCGAGTTCTACCATAGAGGAGACCATCACAGCTTAAATTGCCACTCAACACGAATGGTACAACCCAAAACAACAACCATAATTCTTTTACAGTTGTCATCTTCTAATATAGTTTAATAGGAATAAATAAATAATCAGAGAATGAAACGTTAAGAATTATAGTCTTCATTATAATGAAACCTTTCTTCTCCTTTTCAACATTTTATAGTTTTCACTTATTCTTTTATATATATATATATATATATATATATATATATATATATATATATATATATATATATATATATATATATATAGAGAGAGAGAGAGAGAGAGAGAGAGAGAGAGAGAGAGAGAGAGAGAGAGAGAGAGAGAGAGAGAGAGAGAGAGAGAAAAGAGAGAGAGAGAGAGAGAGAGAGAGAGAGAGAGAGAG
>JABUQX010146541.1:35000-46477 GCA_015478945.1 Trachelipus rathkii | reverse complement strand
ACACACACACACACACACACACACACACACAATAACAGTCTGAGACCAAAACTGTTTGATTATTTATTATTTCAACTGATTTCTATGTATTTCTGGTGTGTTGAAAACGAAAAATCAATTGGAAAAATCCAGAGGTCAGTATTTATCCCAAGTCGCAAAATTCCTTTAATTTAGAAGATTTTAAAAATATGAGATCGTTTTCCGGTTAATTTTTCTGACATTTCAATTTCAATCAAACGAAATCTCCTAATTTTTATTTACAATGTATTTAACATAAATATTATAATGTTTATATATATATATATATATATATATATATATATATATATATATATATATATATATATATATATATATATATATATATATATATATATATATATATATATATATATATATATATATATATATATATATAAATAAGAAGGTATATATATATATATATTTAGATATATATATAATATTATATATATATTTTTTATTTATTTATATATATATATATATATATATATATATATATATATATATATATATATATATATATATATATATATATATATATATATATATATATATATATATATATATATATATTTTTTTTTTTTGAGAGAATTGAAGAGAAGACGTCTTTTCAGTTTCTATTGTGCAAGCTGAGCGTACGAGTTCGCTATGTGCGTAAGTGATCTGATTTCTTTCATGGGCTTGTTTTCGCGCGTTCTCATTTCATCTCAGTCTGTGTTAGAAATCGTCATTCACCAATCGTGTTTCTGGGGTTATTGATATGGTTTACTGGAGTGTATGATCACCCGCCAGACAGTATTTGTTATATTTGTAGTGAATATACAGTGTTAAAGCAACAACAGAGTATCACAGATTTTGTGAAAATATACTCGGCACACTTTGACTAAAATTTGGAGATGAAAATAAAGTTTGGTGCCCCATAAAGTAAGCAGAGGGTGCGTTGAGGATCTCCGAAAGAAAAAAGCTTTACGTTTTGGGATTCCTATGGTATGGCGTGAGCAGAAGAACCATAGTGACGATTGTTACTTTTGTTCTTGCAATGTAAAAGGGTATAATTCCAAATGGAAACATTCCATTTCATACCCCAATCTTCAATCTGCAATTCACCCCATCCCTCACGGTTCAAATATTCCAGTACCCAAGCCCCCAGCTACCTTGGAAGAAATACCTTGCTCCTTTGAAGATGTAGTTATACCTGAACCAGTTGATGAATCAAGTTCTGATTTTGAAGATGATACAGGACCAAAATGTTTCTCTCAAGAGGAGGTTAATGATTTAGTAAGGGACTTGAATCTTCCCAAAGATGCTGCAAAGTTACTCGGATCAAGGCTCAAAAGCAGGAATTTATTGTTGCCTGGAGTGTCATTTTCAGGATTTCGTGCCTTACTTTCCCTGGTAGACAACTTGGTCTATTGCACAGACGTTGAAGGTTTAATGGGTCAATTCAAAATTCAATATGATTCATCTCAATGGCGTCTATTTATTGATTCTTCGAAAAGAAGCCTAAAAGCGGTATTACTCAATAACGGTGGTATTTACGCTTCCATTCCTGTAGGTCATTCGGTACACTTGAAGGAGACCTACGAAAACCTGGAAATGGTTCTTCGGAAACTCAAATATGAAGACCACGGATGGCTAGTGTGTGGAGATTTGAAGGTCTTGTGCATGCTACTTGGGCAACAAGCTGGATTTACCAAATACCCCTGTTACCTATGCCTATGGGACAGTCGAGACCGTACAAATCACTGGACGAAAAAGACATGGCAGCCAAGGGAGCTTACAGTCGGTGAAAAAAAAACTCCGAGAAACTTTAGTACCTCCCCATAAAGTTTTACTACCACCACTCCACATTAAATTGGGATTGATGAAGCAATTAGTGAAATCACTTCCGAAAGATGGAGAATGCTTCAAATACTTGTGTTCCAAGTTTCCAGGTCTAACAGAGGCAAAATTGAAGGAAGGTGTGTTCACCGGACCGGACATTAGAAGGCTTATAGCTGACCATGAGTTCATGAAGACCATGACAGATCCTCAGAAAGAAGGTTGGGAAGCGTTCAAAGAGGTCGTGCAGAAGTTTTTGGGCAACAACAAGGACCCTAACTATAAGGAGATCGTCGGACGAATGTTGAGAGCATTTCAAGCTTTAGGTTGCCTAATGAGCTTAAAAGTACATTTCCTCCATTCCCATCTCGATTACTTTCCTGAAAATTTGGGAGCTGTGAGTGAGGAACAAGGTGATGGAGAGGAGATACCAGGGGAGATGGAGCGTTACGATGATGGCCGATTACTGTTGGATGCTGCATAGAGAGATTCCAGATGCTGTCCATAAGCGTAAATGTACGAAGAGGAGCCTTAAAGGCACGAAGAAACGATTTTAACATGTATATACAAGCATATTTTAATTTAAAGTTGATTTTCATGAAATTTGTGCAATAAAAAATCCAATTTATATGTCTATTTTCATTTCCTTTGACATATTATCTTAATTCACATAGGTACCTAATTTGTTAAAAACCTGATGTTCCATGAAAAAAGAAGGTCATATTTGATTCAGCACACCGAAAACATAAAATTCACGTTAATAACCAAAACAGCTCTCAAAAAAAAAAATTTTTTTTTTTTTGCAGACCTGTGTAATAATAATAATAATAATAATAATAATAATAATAATAATAATAATAATAATAATAATAATAATAATAATAATAATAATATAATAATACACACACAACACAAATAATAATAAAAATAATAATAAAAATAATAATAATAAAAATAATAATAATAATAATAATAATAATAATAATAATAATAATAATAATAATAATAATAATAATAATAATAATAATAATAATAATGATAATAATATAATAATAATAATAATAAAATTATATATATATATATATATATATATATATATATATATATATATATAGCGAGTTATTCTATATATATATATATATATATATATATATATATATATATATATATATATATATATATATATATATATTACTCGCACATATATACAGTTATATGTTTGGTTTTCAAGAAAATTTATATTTATATATATATATATATATATATATATATATATATATATATATATATATATATATATATATATATATATATATATATATATATATATATATATATATATATATATATATATTTATTATTATACATATATATTAGTGATGTAGCAGATAAACATTTTTTTCTGCATCCAGGATGTGATGCGGATGTGGATAAGCTTCATTTTAATATCCAGGATGTGAATGTGCATGTTTATTATATATATATATATATATATATATATATATATATATATATATATATATATATATATATATATATATATATATGGTATATATATATATATATATATATATATATATATATATATATATATATATGTATATATATATGACTAAAATATTTCGATTTTTAGCCACAATCTATTAAGATAATTGTGTTACCAGGGTGTGGGACGGGGACCCAACTCAAATGCACCCCACCAAACTTATTTCCCCAACCTCCACCCTTAGTGAAAGAGATTTTACAATGAATTATATAGGCCTACTTTTTGCATTAGTATTGAAATTCAAATATAGGAAGGTTGTGCTTGAGAAACATCAGTCTTTCTCCTTTTCTGTTGAGAGTCTGTTTCTCTTTTCATCATATTAGCCCAGCATTGCTAAATACTCTCACTTGGAACATAGTTGGGGACAGGCCAAGTATTTCCTTGTAAGCGTGGGTAAACATTTTGCTTAACTTTCCACCAACTGATAGGATCATCATCAAATAATGTATCTAATCGTTTTTCTTGGTGATAGTTTTTAAACATTTGCACTTCATCTTTAGGTAGTACGTGTGTTTCGTCATCACTACTGGACTGTAGAAATTCTTCCCGAGAATCTGTTATTGATTTACTTGTAGAAGGTGTTGGTTCTGTAGATTTCATTTTTTTCCTTTAACCACCAACTGATAGGATCATCATCTGTATCTAATCGTTTTTCTTGGTGATAGTTTTTAAACATTTTGCACTTCATCTTTTAGGTAGTGCGTGTTTCAGGTCACTACTGACTGTAGAAATTCTTCCCGAGAATCGAGAGTGCTGATTTACTCTGTAGAAGGTGTTGGTTCTTAGATTTACTTTTTCCTTAAATGGTGAAAAACACGTATCGTTCTGATTAAGTTTTCAACCGCAACTTTTTTTTTCACGATTTAACTTGTTCTAATATTGTTTTACAAAAAAACTTGCCTTTATAACGGGATCTAAGTAAGTTGCAATAGTATGAAGGTCATTAATTTTCACAGAACCAAAGCGTTTTTCTAGCTTTAGTTTTATTACATCTTTCATTCTTTTTAAACCGTCATCATTTTCATTTGAAGATGGTTCAAAATGCTTCCTTAGCGTTGAGATTAATGGAATTACATCGGAGACAGAAGCTGTAGAGGCGCTGATTTTTTTGGTAATTTCTTCAAGTGGTTTCAATAGCTTAATGCAGTGTGATATGATGATTTTGCACATTAGTAAGAATGTTAACTTTAGAATACGACCTGGCGTACAAAGCAAGAGGTTCTTTGAGCAATACCATTTTTTCCATCATATGAAGTGTACTATTCAGCGAGTTGGAACGTCTTTGATAACAGTAAGATATGGAATATCAAGCCGTTTTTGAATTGCCTTCAAATCATTTTCATTTTCATTTTCATTTTCAGATTAATCTTAAGTATTTTCATTATAAAATTCTTTATCAAATCTCGACAATAAATATTCGCGCAATAGAATTAAGCATCGGAGCACAGAAGGTAGAGGCGCTGATTTTTTTGGTAATTTCCTCAAATGGTTCCAATAGCTTAATGCAGTGTGATACGAAGTCATTTTCCACATAGGCAAGAATGTTAACTTTGAATACGAACTGGCGTACAAAGCAAGAGATTCTTTGAGGCAATACCATTTTTTCCATCATATGAAGTGTACTATTCCAGCGAGTTGGAACGTCTTTGATAACAGTAAGATATGGAATATCAAGCAGTTTTTGAATTGCCTTCAAATCATTTTCATTTTCAGATTCATCTTAAGTATTTTTATTATAAAATTCTTTATCAAATCTCAACAATAAATATCCGCGCAACATCCGCAGGGCAAAGCGAGGATGCGGATGCGGATGCGGATGCGGATGTTACCTGCATCACCATAAATATATATATATATATATATATATATATATATATATATATATATATATATATATATATATATATATATATATATATATATATATATATATATATATATATATATATATATATATATATACCCTCTGTCCCAAAAGTAAGCTTACTGAATATCCCATGAACGACTGAGTAATGTAGCTCCTCCGTGACGTATACGAGTGGGTAGCTAGTTACCTAGGCTACATATTCATACCAGTTTTAACCAGATTTATAAAGTCAGTCTTGCACTACATCTGTTTATGTATGGGCGTGTGTTCTAACCTCGTTACGTTTTTGCACTACATCTTTTTGTGTATGGGCGTGTTTTCTATCTTCGTTACGTTTTTGCGATGCAGGTAAATATTGAACAGCGGTAAGCTATCAAATTCTGTGTGAAACTTAACAAGTCTGCCACTGAGACATTTGCTTCTGTAAACGAAGCTTATGGAGATGCCACTCCATCGAGAACTATGGTTTTTAAGTGGTACAAAGCTTTCAAAGAGGGCTGAGAAAATGTTGAAGATGACCTCGTTGTGGAAGACCAATCTCGTCAACAAATGATGAAAATGTGGAAGTTGTTAGAGCTGTGATGGAGAGAGACAGCCGGTTCAGTGTCAGAGTGATTGCAAAAGAAACTGGTTTGGATAAAAATGCAGTTCATAGAATTTTAATGAACCATTTGCACATGCGAAAAATTTGTGCAAAACTAGTGCCGAAAGACTTGTCTGTGGAGCAGAAAGCGAACAGAGTCAAAATTTGTCAAGATTTACTTGAAAGACAAAGTTATAACAGGCGATGAATCATGGGCTTTTGAGTACGATCCTGAAACCAAACGGCAAAGTGCGGAATGGCACACAAAAAATTCTCCTCGTCCGAAGAAAGCACGTATGAGCAAGTCCAAGGTGAAAACACTGATTATTGTTTTTTTCGACAGCCGTGGTATTGTGCACAAGGAATTTGTACCTTCAGGACAGACAGTTAATCACGTCTTTTACAAAGATGTCTTGGAACGACTTCAAAAACGAGTTCAGCGAATCAGAACAGACATTGCAGACGATTGGGTGCTGCACCACGATAACGCGCCATCTCACACTGCGCTCTCAATTATAGAATTTCTAGTAAAGAAAGATTTGGTCTTCCAATATCCTCCACATCCCAGACGCTCCGTGCGATTTCATCTACCTCTTCCTCAAATTGAAATTTAGTTGAAGGGTCATCATTTGGGAGGATGGAAAACATAAAAATACTGTAACACGTGAACTAAATATGCCAGGAAAATGACTCCGTACTGCTATGAATTGTGGAAGAAACATTGAACTGTGTAACCTCCCAAGGGTCATACTTCGAAGGAAATAACTTGTAATTTCAGGTAAGTTCAATACATAATTAAATACGACATCAGTACACTTACCTTTGGGACATAATATATATATATATATATATATATATATATATATATATATATATATATATATATATATATATATATATATATATATATATATATATATATATATATATATATATATATATATATATATATATATATGTGTGTGTGTGTCAAGTTATACCTTGCCTGAGGGCCATAATGTCGCAATTATGAGATCCACAAGTCTATTTATTTAATTTTGGGAAAACTATTTAGCTTTAGCTTTGATTTCGCTATTATTTATTTAAGGTTAGAATATTTCACAATTCGCTCAATTTTATTATTTATAAAAGAAGATTTATTTTGACAAATTGTGAAATATAAATTTATTAGCTTGTAAGATGATAGGTATATAATTAATTTTAGACTTATCAAGTTAAGGAATGATATTATTATTTTCGTTAATTGCTATATGTAAGATACTGCCAAATAGTATAAAAAGGCAGAGATATTATTATAAGGGCTTTTTGCTTTTCGTACTATCGATCTTTGAACTTGTGATTGGGTTATCTTTTAATATTACTTATGAGTTGTTCTTGATTGATTTGCTATCCTGCACAGCGACCTGATTATTGGAAAATATTCTCATTGGAACTTGAGCCTAATATTCAGCAAGATATAAAGGATTTAATATAGTTCAAACCCCTAGACAACAGAATTTATTTATTGGAACTGAACCCGCGTGTCCTCATCGATAAAATATCTCGACACGTTTTTGGGTGGCCTTGTCCGAGAAGGAATATAACTTAACATTATTTCTTCATCACACTTGCTGGATTCAGATACTCACCTCTCTTTTATTCTTCACGGTCTCTCTCCATTTTGTCGACATTAACAATGGACTACCAATCCTGGTGCCAGATGGCTAAAGAATTAGGCCTAAAAGGCAAAGAGTCTCTTGAATTCATCAAAGAAAGAGAGAAAGCCTACAAAGAAGAGAAGGTTGCTGAGGCAGAAAGAGCCACTATTGAAGCTGAAAGAGCGGAAAGAATTGCTCTTCTCAAGAGAGAAGAAGCTGAAAGGAATGCTCAACTCAAGAAAGAGGAAGCTGAAAGGAATGCTCAACTCAAGAAAGAGGAAGCCGAAAGGAATGCTCAACTTAAGAAAGAGGAAGCTGAAAGGAATGCTCAACTTAAGAAAGAGGAAGCTGAAAGGAATGCTCAACTCAAAAAAGAAGAAGACGATAGGAAAGCTGAAGAAGCCGAACGCACACGGAACTTTGAATTGGAAAAAATACGACTGTCCAATCAGTCTCAATCGTCCGTCCATTTAAGCAATGTATCCCCATCGACCAATGTTAAGGTACCAAATATGGCCCCGTTCGTCGAATCAAGGGACGAAATGGACGCGTACATTCAACGTTTTGAGAGCTATGCGACATCTTCAAATTGGGATCGCAGTTTATGGCCTCTTTATTTAAGTGCGCTTTTAACTGGACGTGCTTTGTCGGTTTATAGCAAGTTGCCTCCCAACTTAGCTAATGATTTTTCCAGCTTAAAGGAAGCCCTCCTTATTCAATTCAATATGACCGAAGATGGTTATAGGGCTAAGTTCAAGGAAGCCAAGCCCAAAACAGATGAGGGCCCATTACAATTACTGAATCGAATTAAATCGTATCTGTCAAGGTGGTGTGAACTCTCAAGTTTCAGCCAAGATTTTCAAGGTTTAACCGATCTTATGGTGGTTGATCAATTTCTCACCTGTTGCCCAAAGGACTTAGCTGTTCATCTAAGAGAGGTAGGACTCTCTAGTTTAAACGACATCGCTTCTCGCGCTGATAGATTTCTTCAAGCAAGGGGTAAGAACCTTTGTTCCAAAAGGGAAGACTTGAACCCTTATGTGACATCTGACAATAACGAGGAGATACAAAGTCATATTACTCAACCCCAACACACCAAAGTTTGTGGAATATGCCACAAAGGCGGCCACGATTCCAGCGCTTGTTATTCTGCCCAAAATGGAAACAACAGATTTCCACGTAATCGGCATTATTATGATAATAGGTTTAACCGCGATAACAAGACAGCGGAGAGAAGATGGCACGCCCCAAGAAAAGAAATACACAATGCTGCCGTTACAATTGATAATTCCATTAACAAAGGGGATTTTGCAGCGGCATGTCAAATTGTGGAAGACGATGAGTGTGTTGACGTGAGTAAAATGGTGAAGGACGGCATGTTGCACGTCAATGGAAAATTAATCCCCGTTATATCCATGTCATGTCAGGATGATTCAAATGTCAGACATTCCCTCATGCCCGTAACGAATGGTTCTATAAATGGCGTTGATGTATCAGTACTTCGTGATACAGGGTGTAGTGGCGTAATTGCGAGAAAGAAGTTCGTGAAAAACCATCAATTCACAGGCAAGATCAGAAAAATGCTTCTGATTGATAACACCCTTAGGACGGCCCCTGAAGCAAGAATTTGGATTCGCACTCCGTTTTATACGGGGTACGTCGAAGCTTTATGTCTGAACGATGCGTTATATGATTTAACATTGGGAAATATCCCAGGCGCGCTAGGTCCGGAGACAATAGGGTTCGGAAATGATGATAAAATTAATACCGACAAGGACACATCCATTGTCGAAGTTACTTGTGAAGCAGAAAATGCTACTGAAAATAAAAATGATAAAATTGATACCGACGTGGACACATCCATTGTCGAAGTTACTTGTGAAGCAGAAAATGCTACTGAAAATAAAAATGATAAAATTGATACCGACGTGGACACATCCATTGTCGAAGTTACTTGTGAAGCAGAAAATGCTACTGAAAATAAAAATGATAAAATTGATACCGACGTGGACACATCCATTGTCGAAGTTACTTGTGAAGCAGAAAATGCTATTGAAAATAATAATGATAAAATTAATACCGACGTGGACACAACCATTGTCGAAGTTATTTATGAAGCTGAAAATGCTATTGAAAAAAATAATGATAAAATTAATACCGACGTGGACACAACCATTGTCGAAGTTGTTTATGAAGCTGAAAATGCTATTAAAAAAATAATGATAAAATTGATGTCGGCAAAGACACATCCGTCGCCGAAACAAATCATGAAACTGAAACTGCTACAAAAGATAGTAAGACAGTAGAAAATTTGAATGGAAATCTCCCATTCCACAATCAAGAGAATTTCTCAAACTCAGATAGCCTTGAAGCAAGTGTCGGAGAAGCTATACAGCCTGAGGTGGCGGCAGAGGCGCCTGAAAGTGTCAATAGAAGAGTTGATGCGGCATATCATCCATTTAGAATAAGGTTAGACAAAGACCAGAGTTTAGATGTCAGGAAGGATAGATTGATCGAACTCCAAGAGGCTGATCCCACTCTGGGAAAAATCCGTGGTATGTTCGGATCAGGCGACGAGAGATTCGAAAAGAAAAATGGGATACTATACAAGATAGTAAAAAGGAATGGTGTGGTTGACAAAAAGTTGATAGTACCACACGGACTAAGGGCAACTCTTTTGGAACTGGCCCACGAATCTCCATTAGCGGGACATTTAGGCATAAAGAAAACATCAGACAGGCTTCAAATGTGCTTTTACTGGCCAAGGTTTCATGATGACGTGTGTCGTCTGTGTAGGTCATGTGATCCGTGTCAGAAGACTTCCATTGCAATGTCGAAAGGTCAAGATGAAGAACGAAATGGATCGGACAGAGGAACGATCCCGAAGACCGAAGAAATAGGAAACACTTCAGCGTGGATGAAAGCGATGGCACAGTACAAATACCGAAGGAAAGACTTGTACTCTTTTCAGGCGAAGGTATCCATGACGTTTCTTTTCAAGACGAAAGATGACACGTCACTTTGTCTTCTTAGGAGGGGCGTGTGTCAAGTTATACCTTGCCTGAGGGCCATAATGTCGCAATTATGAGATCCACAAGTCTATTTATTTAATTTTGGGAAAACTATTTAGCTTTAGCTTTGATTTCGCTATTATTTATTTAAGTTTAGAATATTTCACAATTCGCTCAATTTTATTATTTATAAAAGAAGATTTATTTTGACAAATTGTGATATATAAATTTATTAGCTTGTAAGATGATAGGTATATAATTAATTTTAGACTTATCAAGTTAAGGAATGATATTATTATTTTCGTTAATTGCTATATGTAAGATACTGCCAAATAGTATAAAAAGGCAGAGTTATTATTATAAGGGCTTTTTGCTTTTCGTACTATCGATCTTTGAACTTGTGATTGGGTTATCTTTTAATATTACTTATGAGTAAAACTCCTGCTTTTATCTTGATTGTTTGCTATCCTGCACAGCGACCTGATTATTGGAAAATATTCTCATTGGAACTTGAGCCTAATATTCAGCAAGATATAAAGGATTTAATATAGTTCAAACCCCTAGACAACAGAATTTATTTATTAGAACTGAACCCGCGTGTCCTCATAGATAAAATATCTACAATATATATATATATATATATATATATATATATATATATATATATATATATATATATATATATATATATATATATATATATATATATATATATATATATATATATATATATATATATATATATATATATATATATATATATATATATATATATATATATATATATATATATATATTTATATGGTTCGTCTTAAAATTTGAAAAATAAATAAATAAATAATAATAATAATAATAATGATAATAATAATAATAATAATAATAATAATAATAATAATAATAATAATAATAATAATAATAATAATAATAATAATAATAATAATAATAATAATAATAAATGTATGGGTTGCCCTTTTCGAACAAATTGATTAAT
>JABUQX010146541.1:20000-32500 GCA_015478945.1 Trachelipus rathkii | reverse complement strand
TATATATATATATATATATATATATATATATATATATATATATATAAAAAAAAAAAAATTAAAATATAAAAGAGTCATGTATCAGGGAACGGTATCCAGAGGAGCGTTTGGGGTAAAGCTCCATCAGCGACTAATTCACAATTGATGAGTCGAGTACTGAGGCCATGTAGTTACACTCTAAAACCAGGAAAAGCTGACCAATAACATTAAAAATTAGAAATCTATTTAAGAAGTTATGCCAATATAAATAATGAAAAAGAATGAGGAATGAGAAAGGAAGAAAAAAATCCAGAGTGTCTGATATATAATCATTTTATTTTACTACAACTGTACGAAATTTTATTAAAAACATTAACATTACATACCTTAAAGCAGTAAATCAGTAAATCAATAGAGGTGTTACCTAACACCGAGAGGGGATTAGTATGCTTTTGTTTTACTGCTTTACTGCTTTAACTCATGTTTTACTGCTTTAACTCATGTTTTACTGTTTTAACTTATATGTTTTACTGCTTTAACTCACATATTTATTAACATTACATACCTAAAGCAGTAAATCGTAAATCAATAGAGGTGCTACCAACACCTAGGGGATTAGTATGCTTTTGTTTTTCTGTTTGTTTTACTGCTTTAACTTATAAGTTTTACTGTTTAACTCATATGTTTTACTGTTTTAACTCACATATTCATTAATTTACCGAATTTAAAGCAGTAAATCAGTAATCAATAGAGGTGTTACCTAACACCAAAGGGGGATTAGTATGCTTTTGTTTTACTGCTTTACTGCTTTAACTCATGTTTTACTGCTTTAACTCATGTTTTACTGCTTTAACTTTCTGCTTTACTGCTTTAACTTTCTGCTTTACTGCTTTAACTCATGTTTTACTGCTTTAACTCATATGTTTTACTGTTTTAACTCACATATTCATTAACATTACATACCTTAAAGCAGTAAATCAGTAAATCAATAGAGGTGTTACCTAACACCAAGGGGGGGATTAGTATGCTTTTGTTTTACTGTTTTACTGCTTTAACTCATGTTTTACTGCTTTAACTCATGTTTTACGCTTTAACTTTCTGCTTTACTGCTTTAGCTTTCTGTTTACTGTTTTAACTTTCTGCTTTACTGCTTTAACTCATATATTTATTAACATTATGTTTTTTATTTTGTTTTAATACTTTTTATTTATTTTTATTATTATTTTTATTTATTTTTATTATTATTTTTATTATTTTTATTATTTTATTTATTATTTTTATTATACTTAGTGTTATTTACTTCATGCCTATTGTTATTATTATTTAGAACACACATTCACTATGACACTTTTGCACACCTACACACGTGAGCGTGCGCACACACACACACACACACACACACACACACACACACAGACACACACACACGCACTTACACTTATACACACATTCACTATGACACTTATACACACATTCACTATGACACTTACATTTACCCATAGACACTTACATTTACACTTATACACATGCGGTCACACACACACACACACTTACACTTATACACACACATTCACTATGATACTTATACACACATTCACTATGACACTTACATTTATCCATAGACACTTACATTTACACTTACACTCACACACAGATTTACTTACACTCACACAGATTTACTTACACACACACAGATTTACTTACACACACAGATTTAAATGACTCATCAATCTTATTATCTTTTGACACATGAGCACACTAACAAGATTTCACACACACACACACACACACACACACACACACACACACACACACACACACACACCCACGCACACTCACTCACACATATAACGTATAATTTATTAAAACATTTTATGTTTTAATTAAACACGTACATTTATATTACTCATTCAAATATAACTAAAATTATTTCGAAGTTTCTTAAAACTTCTATAATAAATCAATCATTATCTTTGAACAAAGAATTTATTATTAACTGTTAATACTTTTTGTTTATAAATTTTATAACTATCAAGTTTTAAAATAACTTTTACTAAAATTTTATGAAATTTTATTAAAAACATATATTTTACGTACCTTAAAGCAATAAATCAGTAAGGCCAGCCCCTAGCACCCCTCTACATCAAGCTATGCCACGTTTTGTTCTATTGACTTACTGCTTTACATCATCTTTAGCCATGTAATAAGTATAAAAATAACAAAATAAGTTCTTCTCTGCTAACATAACATGTATTTTATTAAAATCATTCTAAGTTTTTATTTAAAAATAACAATTATTCACTTACATTTATATTATTCACTCGATGTTAACTAAAAATATTTCAAAGTTTTTTAAATAATTCGGATTTTCTTTATTATTATTATTATTATCTATGTACATTGACAATCCATCACGAGAAAACACAACAACCCGCACTCCTTACAGATACGAAACTGACCTCTCTCTGTAAAATGTGCTGAAATAACTACTTTAGGTCTAAATTTAGGATAATCCTTTTTGTAACCCGGAGCGAATTAAGCCTAATTCCAGGTCAAAATATATTTCAAACTGACCTTTTTCTGTAAAATGTGGTGCAATAACTACGTTAGGCCTAAATTTAGGCCTAAATTTAGGATAAGCCTTTTGTATCCCCGGCTGATTTAAGCCTAATACCAGGTCAAAAGGTAATTCCAGTATAGACAAGAATCGAGAATCAATGTTATTATTATTTTTATAAATATATTTCAAACTGAAACATGCTGGATCGGTAAGATCCTTTAAGCAGGTAAAAAGGAAATGTTTTCCTTACTTGTGATTGGTCGGAGTAATCCTTATCTCTATATGACCTCGTATGTGATTGGTCGAGAATTATTTTATCGTCTTTTGAAAATTAACTTTGTTCTTTAAACTTGTATTTGAGCAGGTGTGTTTTATTATCTTTTAGACCCAAACTCATTTTAAAATCATAGTCGTTTTAGCTGTTAAGCGGTGCACAAGTTATCTGATTTGTATTAAAAGTGTTTTATTTTACTAAGTGTATATCATATTTATAATAAATACTTATTTACATTGAGGAATAATTATTAATTTCACTAGAATAGATAATAATTAATTTCTACTCAGTTCATAAGAACCACCTGTGGGCCTGGGGCATGAGCCCCACTCCAAGGCAGTCAACCTGCACTCCGCTGGTGCGCTGTCCTGTCCCTGCCTGCCGCGTGCCCGCAGCAAGGCAATAATATTTCCGTTCCCGCCCCGCCGCGTGCGCCCTCGCAGGCACATCTCGCGCGAATGTAAATATATGCATGTATCTGTTATTAGTTATTATATATATATATAAGATAGATATATATATATATATATATATATATTGTGCGTGGTGAGTAAGTGTCTATGGGTGAACGTAAGTGTCTATGCAGCGTATGTGTGAATAAAGAGATATAGTATGTGTAGGCGTAAGTGCTCATGGTGGGTGTAACTGCTTATAAGCTGAATCATCAATATAGGTGGTATCAAAGATGACGCCATCAAAGATGAGTCATCAAAGATGAACCACTAAAGCTGAGGTACCAAAGCTAAGTTATTAAAGTTGAGGCATCAAAGCGGGGGCAAAAGCTGAGGCATCAAAGTTGAGGCATCAAAACTGAGACATCAAAGTTGAGGCATCAAAAGCTGAGGCATCAAAGCTGAGGATGACAAGAGTAAGTGTACATGTATGTGTGTGTGTCTGTATGTGTGTGTGTGTGTTAATGTGTAACTGTGTGTTCTAAATAATAATAACAATAGGTATGAAGTAAAAACACTAAGTATAATAATAAAATGTTTTAATAATAAATTATACGCTATATGTGTAAGTGAGTGTGTGTGTGTGTGTGGTGTGTGTGTGTGTGTGTGTGTGTGTGTGTGTGTATGTGTGTTCTAAATAATAATAACAATAGGCATGAAGTAAATAACACTAAGTATAATAATAAAATAAAAATAAAATGTTTTAATAAATTATACGTTATATGTGTAAGTGAGTGTGTGTGTGTGTGTGTGTGTGTGTGTGTGTATGTGTGGTGTGTGTGTATGTGTTCTGGGGCCACACCCAGGCAAATATTGCGCCCGTGGCACGCGGCGGCGGGAACGCGGAAATATTGCGCCTGCGGGCACGCGGCGGGCGGGAACGCGGAAATATTGCGCCTGTGGGCGCACGCGGCGGGCGGGGACGCGGACGCACCAGCGGGTGCGGGGTTGGCTGCCTTTGCGGGTGGGGCTCATGCTGAGCCCTGGTGGTTAGCTTATGAACTAGTGAATTAATAATTATTCCTCAATGTAAGTATTTATTATAAATATGATATACACTTAGTAAAAATAAAACACTTTTAATACAAATCAGATAACTTGTGCACCGCTTAACAGCTAAAATGACTATGATTTTAAAATGAGTTTGGGCCTAAAAGATAATAAAACACACACCTGCTCAAATACAAGTTTAAAGAACAAAGTTAATTTTCAAAAGACGATAAAATAATTCTCAACCAATCACATACGAGGCCATATAGAGATAAGGATTACTCCGACCAATCACAAGTAAGGAAAACATTTCCTTTTTACCTGCTTAAAAGATCTTACCGATCCAGCATGTTTCAGTTGGAAATATATTATAAAAATAACAATACCGATTCTTGGTTCATACGGGAATTACCTTTGACCTGGTATTAGGATTAAATTAGCCCGTCTACAAAAAGGCTTATCCCAAATTTAGGCCTAAATTTAGCTCAACGTTGTTATTGCACCACATTTTACAGAAAAGGTCAGTTTTGAAATATATTTTGACCTGGAATTAGCTTCTTCTTAATTGCTCCGGGTTACAAAAAGGATTATCCTAAATTTAGACCTAAAGTAGTTATTTCAGCACATTTTACAGAGAGAGGTCAGTTTCGTATCTGTAAGGAGTGAGGGTAGTTGTGTTTTCTCGTGATGGATTGTCAATGTACATAGATAATAATAATAATAATAATAAAGAAAACCCGAATTATTTAAAAACTTTGAAATATTTTTAGTTAACATCGAGTGAATAATATAAATGTAAGTAATTGTTATTTTTAAATAAAAACTTAATGATTTTAATAAAATACATGTTATGTTAGCAGAGAAGAACTTATTTTGTTATTTTATACTTATTACATGGTTAAAGATGATGTAAAGCAGTAAGTCAATAGAACAAAACGTGGCATAGCTTGATGAAGAGGGGTGCTAGGGGCTGACCAGATTTATTGCTTTAAGGTACATAAAATATATGTTTTTAATAAAATTTCATAAAATTTTAGTAAAAAGTTATTTTAAAACTTGATAGTTATAAAATTTATAAACAAAAAAGTATTAACAGTTAATAATAAATTCTTTGTTCAAAGATAATGATTGATTTATTATAGAAGTTTTAAGAAACTTTGAAATAATTTTAGTTATATTTGAATGAGTAATATAAATGTACGTGTTTAATTAAAACAAAATGTTTTAATAAATTATACGTTAGGTGTGTGTGTGTGTGTGGTGTGTGTGTGTGTGTGTGTGTGTGTGGGGTCTGTGCAAGAGTGTGGGTAAATCTGTGTGGGTAATCTGTGTGCTGGCGTGGGCACCCAGGTAAATTGTGTGTGGGCAAATCTGTGAGGTAAATTGTGTGAGTGTAAGTGTAAATGTAAGTCTATGGATAAATGTAAGTGTCATAGTGAATGTGTATAAGTATCATAGTGAATGTGTATAAGTGTGTGTGTGTGTACCGCATGTGTATAAGTGTAAATGTAAGTGTCTATGGTAAATGTAAGTGTCATAGTGAATGTGTGTATAAGTGTCATAGTGAATGTGTGTATAAGTGTAAGTGTGTGTGTGTGTGTGTGTGTGTGTGCGCACGCTCACGTGTGTAGGTGTGTTCTAAATTAATAATAACAATAGGCATGAAGTAAATAACACTAAGTATAATAAAAATAAAAATAATAAAAAATAAAATAATAATAAAATAATAAAAATAATAATAAAATAAATAAAAGTATTAAAACAAAATAAAAACATAATGTTAATACTATGAGTTAAAGCAGTAAAGCAGAAAGTTAAAACACAGTAAAGCAGAAAGTTAAAGCAGTAGTTAAAGCAGTAAACATGAGTTAAAGCAGTAAACATGAGTTAAAGCAGTAAAGCAGTAAAACAAAAGCATACTAATCCCTTAGGTGTTAGGTAACACCTCTATTGATTTACTGATTTACTGCTTTAAGGTATGTAATGTTAATGAATATGTGAGTTAAAACAGTAAACATATGAGTTAAAAGCAGTAAACATGAGTTAAAGCAGTAAAGAAGTAAAACAAAAGCATACTACCTAGGTGTTAGGTAACATCTCTATTGATTTACTGATTTACTGCTTTAAGGTATGTAATGTTAATAAATATGTGAGTTAAAGCAGTAAAACATATAAGTTAAAGCAGTAAAACATGAGTTAAAGCAGTAAACATGAGTTAAAGCAGTAAAGCAGTAAACAAAGTTATGCTCATCTCTCGGTGTTAGGTACCTCTATTGATTTACTCTGATTTTACTGCTTTGGTATGTGGCTGTTAATTTGTTTTTAATAAAAATTTCCTGTACAGTTGTAGTAAAATGTAAAATGATTATATATCGTGACACTCTGATTTTTTCTTCCTTTCATTCTCATTCTTTTTCATTATTTATATTGGTATAACTTCTTAAATAGATTTCTAATTTTTAATGTTATTGGTCAGCTTTTCCTGGTTTTAGAGTGTAACTACATGGCCTCAGTACTCGACTCATCAATTGTGAATTAGTCGCTGATGGAGCTTTACCCCCAAACGCTCCTCTGGATACCGTTCCCTGATACATGACTCATTTTTATTTTAAGTAAAAGGTGTATATATATATATATATATATAGAGTTATATAAGTTATATATATATATATATATATTATTATATATTATATATATATATATATATATATATATGTTGCTATGTGTGTGTGTAGGTGTGAGCTACGCATTGGTATATGTATCATGGTGGATGCATGTGTCTAGGTATAAAGCTTGTGTGTGTAGGTACAGGGCAGCTGCAAGTGCCTTCATGGGTGGTGCAAGGTGTGTACAAAAAGCCCAGCGTATGCGGTGTGGTATATAAATAGCCCAGCGGGTGCATAAGGTCATAGTGTGTAGATCGTGGAGTAGGTGGAGCTAGGGTTGCGGTACATGTATCCATGGCAGGGTTCCGGTAAGGTGTAGGTGTATATAGGGCTGGTGGCGTGGTTCAGGCATGTGTGGTGGTGCAGATGTGAGTGTAAGTGTCTCTATGGGTGGGTGTATGTGTGTATAAGTGTCATATGGGCAGCCTAGCGGGTATGTGTGTGTGTGTGTATAAGTAGCGTAACGGGTGTGTGTGTGTGTAGGTGAGGTAAGTATGTTTATATACATGTGTATGGATGATAAAGGATTTTTTAATTTCTCTGTTGTATATATATATATATATATATATATATATATATATATATATATATATATATATATATATATATATATATATATATATATATATATATATATATATATATATTTATATATAATAATGGTCTAGGTATAAATCTGCAAAAATCGATCCGCTTTTTCTAAACTTTTAATATGGAAATAGCTATTTCCAAAATTTTTGTATGCATAAAAATGATTTATATATAAGTAACATTTGTTTATATATTAAAGGGCATTCAGCCTGAGCCCAATTAGTTAAGTCCTATACACTTCCTTAAGAGGCTACGGGTCGAGTTCCAGTTCTGTCAGTGACATGGAGAGTCACTTTTTTAAATTCCCACAATTCCTTTGTTCATTCTTGTGGGTGGGATGATTCGCATCAGAAGATAGAAGATGTTATGCGCGTGCGCATAATGCATATACATGCATGCGCAAACGTCTGTGCATATACATGACTAAGTAGTAGTATAAAATGACATGTGGCGACCATTCCTTAAAGAAGGCCCAAGGGGTTCAGGATACCTGTGAAACCTTCCAGAAGAGTACAAGAGCAACTATATATATATATATATATATATATATATAAAGCAAATCTGGTTATATATTAAGTTATTTAAGATATATATATATATATATATATATATATATATATATATATATATATATATATATATAAATATATCGAGAGGGAGAGGAAAATTAGAAAATAGATTGAAATGAAAACTATGGTATAGGGGATTAGGAAGACCTCCTTGGAGAGCACAGACAGATAAAGCAGTCACGGTGAATGGAATGGGTATAGAGATACGGTGAATGAAACGGGGTAGGAGGGAAGGACTGGGATGATGAGGGTGTGTGTGTGTATAAGGGTGAGTGTATGTGTCTATGGATGCATTCGTGGATATTAAAATACATTCATGAGTTATAGAAAAACGAGGATGCGAAACAGCGAAAAAAACGGTCCGGCTTGGTGCAGTGCGGTGCGGTGCGGTGCTGCGCGGTTCGGCGCGGTTCGGCGGGGCCTTGCGGTTAAGCGAAAACGCGTTGGTGAACTCCGAACCCCACCCTTGGAACTGCGAAAATAAATAATAAAAATAAAATAAATAAAATCTAAAAATAAAAAAAAATAAAAAAAAAGAAAAATAAAAAACACCCAAAAAGGTAGCTGAGTAAAAAAATATCCACCTGATTAGCGATTGTGCTCATCGCTGGTCAGGTGGTCAGCACGAGCGGAATGGACCCCTACTACTTATATATATATATATATATATATATATATATATATATACGTAAGTATATATATATATATATATATATATATATATATATATATATATATATATATATATATAATGCTTTCAGCCTTGTGGAGGGGGAGATATCTCGTAAGTTATATGTATATATATATATTTTATATATATATATATATATATATATATATATATATATATATATATATAATATATATATATATATATATATATATATATATATATATATATATATATATTATATATATTATATATATATTTACAGGCTTAGACATTCCTTTATCTCAAAGCTCGGCGACGCACTTGCCACAAATCAGCGACAAAAGTATTACTGGTGACCACGGGAATTGCCTCCCGGTCGATGGAGTTCTCCAAGCCCTCGATGGCTTTTTAATAGTCCTCACAAATGAAGGAGATGTTGTTTACACTTCCGATAACATTGCAACCTTCCTTGGTCTCTCACAGGTACGAAATAATAATATTTCTACTACTACTTTTACATTATTCGCACATTTGTATTTTCACTAATTTACAGTAGGAATATTATTACCTCTTTTACCCTTAGGTTTGCCAGACACGTATGATTGTTACTCTGTGGTTCAGAAGTAATTTATTATGAGGTTGCTAAGTAATTTTAATTGTTCCTAAGGAACATTCTATTCTGTAACCAAACCATTTTCAATTGCGTATGATGTTAATAAAAAAAAAGAGTAAATGTAGATAAAATGAAATATAACAAAAAAATCCCACTTTCGTTTTTTGTAAAGGATAAGCAGATGGTCTTTGTGAATTATTGTGAAACATTGTTTTTATTGCCATCTTATTTTGAATATATATATATATATATATATATATATATATATATATATATATATATATATATATATATATATATATATATATATATATATATATATAGAGATATATATGGCGCATCTGAACTCGTCTGTGAAAAAATGACGCTGGTTCAAATCCTCCGCGTAGCAGTTGGGTTTTATCTACCTGGGGGCAAGAATTAAAACTTGACTGCGAACACGTTGGTGGCGCTGGTTTGGGATAGCCGGCCTTAAAGTTCGATTTCCTGTGGTCCCCCGTGTTACCCCTTGCATAGGGATAAAGCACGTTAAAAGGTAGTTTTTATATATATATATATATATATATATATATATATATATATATATATATATATATATATATATATATATATATATATATATATATATATATATATATATATATATATATATATATATATATATATATATATATGAAACAAAAAGACGAACAAAAGCTTTGATATCATTTAATTGCACGTTTCGTGTTAACCAAACCATCATCAGCGAAAATAAAGATTAAAACTACAATAAAATAATGCTCTAAAAGTTAAAAGTAGTAAATGATAACAATAATAGTAATGATAAGAATAATAATAATAATAATAATAATAATAATAATAATAATAATAATAATAATAATAATAATAATAATAATAATAATAATAATAATAATAATAAAATAATAATAGGGGTGATAATAATATGACTAATAATAAAAATAAATACAAAAATAAATAAAACTACAGTAAGAAATAATAATAATAATAATAATAATAATAATAATAATAATAATAATAATAATAATAATAATAATAATAATAATAATAGGGTCATGTTAATTTTTTCTTACGTTCTTTGGTGAAGTTTTGTTAATAATGAAAAAGTAAAATTTACCCTATGAAAGAGAAAATAAGTTATTCAATATTTACAGTATTGTTGAAGCTCGATAAATTTTTTATTCTTTTCTTTTTAATTTTTATTTATATTTTAAGTTTTTTTTAAACAATTTTATTTAATTATTAACTGTATTGGTGCTAAAAAAATGTTCAAGATTGTTCTTCAATATTTTAATTATTGTTATTTATGTTTCTTATGGTATTTAATTACATTACATTAAAACAAAGAGGAATTAAATATTTGTCAACCAGTGTGTGTTAAATTCAATAACTACTAGCGGGAGGTAACATAAATCATTATTTTTAATTTGAAATTTGATTACCTTAGGTTAGGTTACGTTATGTAACGTTATGATTAAGTCAGGTTAGGTTAGGTTAGGTTAGGTTAGAAAGGTTAGTTAGGTTAAGTTAAAATTAGGTTAGTAAGGTTACATAGGTTAGATTATGGGGTAGATTAGTTATATTGCATTAGATTAAGAAAGTCCAATTTTGTTAAAAATAAATTTAATTTATTTCACAGGTTTGTTAATTAATCCAATATGCATTGGTGAACAAACATGACGGTGGAAAGTACGTGGAGTGTTTTTTAAAATATAAAACTAAAAAAAAAAGGAACGAACATAAAGATGATTGATTCATATATTTGCGAGTATGCATGGAGTAAAAGAAATGGAAGGAAAAATCTTATTTGAAATAATATTAATGGATATTAAAGTGTTGGTTTCATAAAGTATTACCGTATATATATATATATATATATATATATATATATATATATATATATATATATATAAAGTACATATTTAGTAGAGAGAAAGAGTAAATATCTATATATATAGAGTATATATAAGGTATATATATATATAGTAAGAGTATGAGTATATATATATATATATATATATATATATATATAGAGCGACGGAGTCGCATGGCAATGGCGCTGTTTCGATACCTAGTGCGATCCTAGGTAGAAATTACCCAGAAGTTCCTCCTTGAATAGGGCTATGCCCGTGAGGTGAACTTAGTAAAAAAAAAAAAAAAAAAAAAAATATATATATATATATATATATATATATATATATAAATATATATATATATATATATATATATATATATATATATATATATATATATATATATATATATATATATTATAAAAAAAAATGCAATTTTGACATAATAAACTTCAACTTCCATTAAATATATTACCATTAATGTAAGTTATTTTCAAAACATTTTTAAAAATTTTTAAACTAAGTTGTAAAATTTAACCTAAAATTCTTATGTGTGAGTTAGAGAAAACGTAATTTTTATTTGCATATTTATTTATTAATAATAATAATACAAACATTTAATACACACATTAATAATAATAATAATAATAATAATAAAGCAGTAATTAAAATTATTCGCAAATGTAGTTAAAATAATTATCTCATTATATTATCTGTTTTGTTGACAGATCTAAGAGGAATGCGAAATGACAATGAAATTAACCATTTATATACAAAAAATCTTGGAGAATTAGTTGGTTGTATATTAGGGCATTTAAAACAAGTAGCTACAAAAATATTTCACACAGTGGTGCGAAATATTTTTTTCTGTACTTGTTTTAAATGTTAATTATTATAACTATATTTGGGAATAATTTTAATTACTGCATTATTGTTTCTTTATTATTCTAATTAATTATTAATTTTTATGGTTATTATTATTATTATTATTATTTATTATTATTATTATTATTATTATTATTATTATTATTATTTTTATTATTATTATTATTATTATTATTATTATTATTATTATTATTATTATTATTATTATTATTATTATTATTATTATTATTATTATTATTATTATTATTATTTCTTACTGTAGTTTTATTTATTTTTGTCATTATTTTTATTATTAGTATTATTAATCTTATTATTATTCCTATTCTTATTATTACTATTATTGTTATCATTATTACTTTTAACATATTATTTTATTGTAGTTTTAATTTTTTTAGCTG
>JABUQX010146541.1:5000-15000 GCA_015478945.1 Trachelipus rathkii | reverse complement strand
TAACTTCAATAGAAATGAAAATTAAAATAAAACTATATATATTAGGAAGTTTTTAATATATTTTAATTGAATGGGAGTGTCGATAGACCCCATCTGGCAGATTCAGCGCCTAGACCCAATTTTATGAATGTTTATAGCTAACCAAAGTAAAATTTAGTATAAACACAAATTTTTCCCATTTTGATTTACATAGAATGAATAAATCCCTTAAAAAATAATACTATATCGAACTTAAAAAAGGTTTGTTTACAAATTATATTTCGCGTGAAGTCACGAATCTGAAAAATCAAAAAAATCAAAAAATCAAAAAAAAATCACCAACCCTGGTAAAATCCAAAAGCCAATTTTTTTTCATATTATATAAATGCTGATGGTGTTTATATATTTAGAAAGCTATTTGTTAATAACAAAGTTACATATAAATTAAAACACCGTTTGATCTTCCAATTCACATCTTACTTCTTTAATTTTATAAATTGTATTTTATGTTTTTCGGAAGTAAGTATTTGGAAATCTTAAAACAAAATTTAATTCTGAAAAAAGGAGTTGTTTAAATGTCCGAAGTTGATGGAAGGAAAACTATAATACACTTTCAGAATGTGTGTGTGTGTGTGTTTTTTTTTCAGATTATGGTCAGAGAGCCTGAAAGGAAAAGCCTAAGCCTGTGTCCAAATTACTTAAATTTGAAACGATTAAAAACACTAGTAGAGCATTTTTTTTATTATAAATTTTTTAAAAATATTTTTAAATATGTAAGTCAGTAAATAAAAATTTAAATTTGGATGTTCAATTTTTTTTTGTGTATACTCCTGAGTTCTTTCATTAAAAATAGTTTCTGCTTTGGTTGTGCTAGTTTTTTTTTTATGACCTTGCACGTCCAAATGCAGAAAGAAAGGGCCTTTATAGACTCGCATTTTATGAAGATCGCAACTCCTGGCAATTAAACATTCCTATATTACAGAGTATTCTGTGTAGTAATACTACTACTACTAATAATAATAATAATAATAATAATAATAATAATAAGTCATAAAATTGTAGGTGTATTTTAGAATTTTTTTCCTGTAGTTTATTTATTTTTTTGCAAGGTTGATCTTTAAAAATATTTAGAAAAGTATCTTCAAAAATGAAGAAAAATTAATTAAATGGTTTAACTTTAAATTTTATTGCAAATTTGTACTCGGGTGTGTTTTTTTTTTTTTTTTTTTTTTTTTTTTTAATAATAATAAAAAATAAATTTTAATACACGTTGGGACAATCAAAGAATTTAAAAAATTTATAGTGAAAAAATTAGGGCTATTCAACCCCTTTAAAATGTGACCATAAAAAGTTTTTTAGAATTTTTTTTTTTTTTTTTGTGTGTGTGTGTGTGTGGAATGAATAGGAAAAATGGAAAAGGTTTGATAAAAGAATTTAAAATCCTAAGCCCGTTAATTATTGTTTCTGTGATATAATCTTAAATTGGTTTAATTTTCTCTTTCGCTGTATCTTTTTAATTAAAACTTGACATTCTTTTTTTATTTTTTTATTTTTTATTTTTTTTTTCTGAGGGGGGGCTCTTTCTTTGCTTTAGAATTATATCTACAGTTTATTATTCTGTCCTAATCCTGCATTTTAATTTTTATCCTCCTCCAGGAAGGAATTTCGCCCTCCGTTAGTCTGATGATAATCTTCCACCATCTTGCATTTTTTTATTAGTATTAAGGGAATTTTTTTTTTCACCCCCATAAATCTCGTAGAACAGAAAATGACAAGTCTTTACGCAGAAAAATATGAATGAATAAATTAATATATATATATATATATATATATATATATATATATATATATATATATATATATAGTATAAATATATTAATATATATATATATATATAAGATATATATATATATATATATATATATATATATATATATATATATATATATATATATATTATATATACTTGGTAGCCCCCGTTCCCCACCTTACGAGAAGCGGACGATCCGGAGATACTGTGACACCACGGCAGGCGGAACCCAGATATCCGTCAGAACAAGAGTATCGAAGTTACCTCCTATGTTCGTTAGGTCCGAGCATTAAGTAAAAGGTGTCTAGTGAAGTCATTTGTGAGGGAGAGGCATCTTTTCTTTGACAGTGGTGTGAGGGAGCGTTGTGGAATCCAAATTTATAATCTTGAAAGGAGGGATGGTACCCAGAACGGAAACGGGACAACATCTCACTGGTTTGACGATCCAAGGTCTGTTCTGTGGGATATATTTCGGGGGAACGTGCCTGGAGAATGGTGTTGCTTGGATATGCAGAGATCGCTTTTTGTGTTAATTTAGTGTGAATGTGTTTAATAATGTTAAAATAGTACATGGCCGGCGTAACTTTTTTCCTTCTTGGCGCAGGAGATTGTTGTAAGGTTTGGTGTAAGGGTTGGTCTGTTGAAATTAATTTCCTATAGAATTGTCAGCCTATCATGTCAAGATGGGGCTCTTTTGGAAGAATTTTAGTTTCAGTTTGTAAGGGGTGGATAGATGTGGAAGGGAGGCAGCATGTTAGTTTTCTGAGAGCTTTGTTTTGAATGCTTGTTTGTGATATCGTGGGAGCCCAAGCAGGTGATGCATAGTTTAAGGTTGGGAAGATGTATTGTCTATATACTATTGAGAGGGACTCTTTGTGTTGGTCAAAAGTTGTTCCGGTTGGTGTTTTCATCGCAATCAATTTGTGTATGGCTCAAGAGGTAATATTGTTTATGTGTGGGGTGAATGTGATGTGTGGATCGTAAGTTAAGCCAAGGATGATGGGATGTTTAATGAAGGGGAGTCTGTTGTATGAAAGGAGAGCTGTTGAATGGATGTTTGACTATTTTGTTAGGTGTGAATAAAGTGATAGAGGATTTATGAGGAGAGCCTGTCATTCTGTTTGGCGACAGCCATTGCTCCAATTGGTTTATGTATTGCTGTAGTTCTTGTCTTGCTGTGTTTATAGAAGGACTTTGGGCTGTAATTGTTAGGTCATCTGCATAACTGTTAATTTTTATAGAGGGGGATGTGGGCTGTGGTAGATCGTGCATAAATAGGTTAAAGAGAGTTGGTGATAGGATGATGCCCTGATGGACGCCATTATATAGCCTGTAGGTGCGAGAGGTGTGGCGCCCTTGTAAAACTCTTGCTGTGCGACCGGATAGAAAATTTGCTATTATTTTCTTATCGTTAATGTTAATTTCTGCATGTAAAACTTTGTTTATTAAGAGGCGACGTGGGTCTGTGTCTAAAGCTTTGTTTATGTCTATTGCCACTAGGAGAGTACGAGAGGGTGGTAGATTTTAGTTGAAACCTTTGAGGATGTTTTGTGTCAGGTCGGTAAGTAGTGAGGTATTGGAGTGTTTTGGTCTGAATCCATGTTGTGTACCTGAGAGGGGGATAAGGGAGGCAATTCTATTAAATTCGTGTAAGCCTGTCAATTTGCTTTCCTTTAGTTAGTGTAAGTCTTTTTTAAGGACGCGCGTGTGGGTTGTTTATGATAAATTGTGATTAGTATTGGAATGATCAGAGGATAGAGAATGAAAGTCTTGCCATGTTTCGGCGAACTGGATTTGGGGGGAAACAAAAATAGATGTCAGGGGACGTAAGGTTCTAATTATGTTGAAGGGTTGTCGTGTGGGTTGGTTTCTATTGTTGAGGATGCTGAGTGTGTGCAAGTTGTTTGAGTGTATCACCGCTGGTGAATGTGTGTTTGTGCTGAGCCATGTAGGTCAGGGACGTAGTTCTAGGGTCAGAGTTCAGAGGTGGGATGAGGGATATAGACATTGATTAGATTGTATATTTTTTAATCGATTTTAACTTCTATTGATTGAAATGTAGAGATTTGGTCGTTGTTCTTGATTTATTGCGTGTGGTTTGTGGTGTTACGGAATTGGATGTTTTTGTGGATGAGCGTAATTAAACTATGCTTTGGTGGGTCTTTATCTAATCTTGGGGTTGTTTAAGGGTTGTTTAATTGGGAATATCTGAGAGGTAGGGGCTTGGTTGAGATTGGATTCCTGAATTAGTGCAATGTGTAGAGAAGTTCTTTATGTTGATTCTTGATACCGTTTATATTTAATTGAAATATGTTGATTGAGTTATGTGGGTGGGGGATTTGAATTTCTGAATGTGAGTCTCCACATGATTGACAGGACCATGCTGGAGAATATTGATCAAGGGTTTGAAGATTAGTACATCCTATGTGAAACCAGAGTTTGCATTTGTTACATAGTACTGAGGTTTGCCCTCGAGTGAAAGGTCTATTGCAATTAGGGCAGATAAATGTTCTGGGGCATGAATTAGAATCTTTATCACCGGTTAATAAAAGAAGTTGGGGTATGTACACCGGTCTTACTCACCCCAATATAAAAAGGTGGAGTATAAATACTGATTGATAATTTTGGGCCCATATACGAATGCCAGGTGCCGATCGCAGGATCGTACCTTCCGCCGGAGATGAGGATGGGCGTGTTCTTTTGAAACTTGACGTCTGAGCTTTATCGGACATCCGAGATGTACTCGGAAACCTGGAATATAGCTATATATATATAGACAGAAAATAGATATATATATATATATATATATATATATATATATATATATATATATATATATATATATATATATATATATATATATATATATATATATATATATATGTAATATATATATATATATATATATATATATATATATATATACATATACACCCTAGGCCTTCACAAAACCGTGACGGATCCTCACTGTGGTATCTCGTCAATGTGGGGTTCATCCTCTGGGCCAGACCCATAACCATACCCCTCACAAAACCCCACCATTCACTCCCATTATACACCTTTCTTCTCGCCTCTGCCAAACTCTCACTCCTTTCCTTCAGACATTCCTTTACAGACTCAATCCACCTTTCTTCGGTCTCCCAGCTGGTTGATTCCCCAAACACACCACTATACATACGCTTAACCAACTGACCATCATGAAAACCTTCCAAATGACCAAACTATCTTACTAAATTAGTTTATTCTCATTCTTGTATTCACCAAGAAATATATATATATATATATATATATATATATATATATATATATATATATATATATATATATATATATATATATATATATTTCTCTTCTTTCTTTCTTCTTCACCTTCCTCTTTGCCCCTAAGATTGGGGGTAAGGTGCTGTACAAGCATCGGGAAAAGAAAAGCAGTAGGAGAACATGACAAACGTCGAAAAGAAAGCCCAGCCTTACCGCCCTCTGTACCATTAATTAGTGAGAGCTCGTCACAGACAGAAAATCCACCCTAGGAGCATCATGGGACCGCGACGGACCCTCACTATGGTAAATCGTCAATGTATAGGGTTCATCCCTGGCCCAGGTGAGCCACACCAACCATGCCCCCATACAAAACCCCGCCATTTTCCCTATTATGCACCTTATTCTCGCCTCTGCCAAACCACATTTCTCTCCTTCAGACATTCGTTCACCGGTACTCAATCCACTTTCTCTTCGGTCTCCCAGCCGGTCGGTTCCCAACACACTCACCACTATACATCCGCTTAACCAACCTACTATCATTCATCCTTTCCATATGACCAAAACCATCTCAACATACTTTCATTTATTCTCTCTCCTCATTTACCCCCTTTCTTCACACCACACAACTCTCTAATGTTCATTCCTCATTTTATCAATTCTTCTCACACCTAGCACACCCCTAAGATTGTCCATCTGAACACATTGAACTTTAGATCTATACTTCTTATTCCAGACCATAGTCTCACTACTATACAATAACACAGGTAACAACATACCCTCATGTAAGACCCTAGCACACTCAAGACTTAGTCCCTTTACATTCACCAACGATTTAATTGCACCAGCCACCTTCCTGCCATTCACAACTTTCCTACTACACTCTGCATCGTCCGTTCCCTTCTCATCCAACATATACCCTAAATATTTAAACTCAGACACTTGTTCCAGCTGCTCACCATCTAACATAACTTCACACTGAGGAGTGTCCTCACTCACAACCATAACCTTACTCTTATCCACGTTTACTTTCAAGCCCCTCCTCCTTTTACACACCCTGCCAAATCTCTCTACCAATCCTCTCAAACTCTCTTCAGATTCGCCACACAGAACCAAATCATCCGCATATAATAGGTAGGGCACTCTCCACTCATCTCCATTCTCCACCATTCTAACACCATTTCCTGCCATCCCCACCTCGAATTCTTTCATAACCTCATCCATATACAAATTGAATAACCAAGGAGACATAACACAACCCTGTCTTACTCCGCTATTAATCCTAAACCAATCACCATTGACACCATTTATTCTTACACACGCTTCACTATCGTCATACATACTTTTGATTCCATTCAGAAGCCTACCACCAACACCATATATCACTAACACCTGCCATAAAGCTTCCCTATTAACTCTATCATACGCCTGTTGCAAATCCATAAAACCTAAATACAATTTATTCTTCTTCTCCCTCATTTTCTCAATCATTTGTTTCAATGTAAAGATTTGATCCACACATCCTCTACCACTCCTAAACGCACCTTGTTCTTCACCAATCAGTCCTTCAGTCACTCGACGCACTCTTTCGACCAAAATACCAGCATATACCTTCCTACAACACTCAATAAACTTAATATACAATATATATATATATATATATATATATATATATATATATATATATATATATATATATATATATATATATATATATATATATATATATATATATATATATATATATATATATATATATATATATATATATATATATATATATATATAATACCGGTATAAATATATATGGGACATTTTTCAAATTTAAAGATGTGTTGGCAATAAGTTTTAGAAAAACTAGGATTTATACAGGAACATCAGTAACTAGAAACCAATACCATCAAACGGTTGTTATTTGTAAATGAAAACGTTGAATGATTGTTTAGACCAGTGGTGCCCAACACGTAGCTCGCGGGCAACATGTTGCTCGCGTGCCGTTTTAATGTTGCTCGCGGCTCGCGTATTCACATACATCACGTTTATTAAAAATAAAAAATTCAAATTTTCTATTTTTAGAAGCCTATATACACTAAAGAAGACCTATATATATATATATATATATATATATATATATATATATATATATATATATATATATATATATATATATATATATATATATATATATTTGTCAAAATATATATTTTTTTCTCTATTTTTTTTATTTATATGTCGGATGCCCTTTATTATATTAATATTAAATTTTAAGAAAAATAAAATTTTAATAGCATTGCTGAACATTGGAAAATTCTTTATTTACTGAGGTATTGCTCACTAGGGCTGCCAATAGCATTATGCGTGGTCTTCTTTCAGGTGAGTTTATAAACTTAAAGTCTCTCTTCACGTTGAGCTGCCGAGGTCTGGAGCTGCTATTATGAAATCCGGGTGGTTGTCAGTTTTTTATTTTTTGCAGGATTTTTTTGTAGAATTTTGTGTTTGTCATGATTAAATTTTGTGCTTCATCTATATTTATTTCACCTGTTATTTTATTGTAATTAGAGCTGTTTTTTATGCAATATGATTCTATAATTTTTCTCTTTTTATTATCTGATGCGTACATGATGGGTTGCATATTTTCTATATTTATTTTATGATTGAGATTTCTTCTATGGCTGGTCAAGGCTGAATTTTGGCTGTCGTCCGTCAGGTCATCTTTATGTTGTTGCTTGCGCCTTTTGAAATCTATGGTTTCCCCAATATAGATTTTTGGGCAGTTATGACATGGTATTTTATAAATGCAATGTGTGTTGTTGATATTTTTAAATTTATTGGGTTTTAAAACTTTTTTCAATGGTAATGTGTTTGAAAGGGTGGTAGTGATGTTTTTTGGTATTATTTGCTTTAACCGAATCACATTATCTCAAAGGCCCTAAAAAAAGCAAAAGAAAAATATTATCACACACGCAACCCTAGAGTTCAAGACAACATCACTTACCTCCCTGTCCCCTACCCACTTTCGAATAACTTAAAGCAAATAATACCAAAAAACATCACTACCACCCCTTCAAACACATTACCATTGAAAAAAGTTTTAAAACCCAATAAATTTAAAAATATCAACAACACACATTGCATTTATAAAATACCATGTCATAACTGCCCAAAAATCTATATTGGGGAAACCATAGATTTCAAAAGGCGCAAGCAACAACATAAAGATGACCTGACGGACGACAGCCAAAATTCAGCCTTGACCAGCCATAGAAGAAATCTCAATCATAAAATAAATATAGAAAATATGCAACCCATCATGTACGCATCAGATAATAAAAAGAGAAAAATTATAGAATCATATTGCATAAAAAACAGCTCTAATTACAATAAAATAGCAGGTGAAATAAATATAGATGAAGCACAAAATTTAATCATGACAAACACAAAATTCTACAAAAAAATCCGGCAAAAAATAAAAAACTGACAACCACCCGGATTTCATAATAGCAGCTCCAGTTCCTCTCTCATCAACGTAGAAAACTTTTTAAGTTTATAAAGCTCACCTGAAGAGGCCACGCGTAATGCTGGCGAAATATAGTGAGCAATACCTCAGTAAATAAAGAATTTTCCATGTTTTAACAATATATTAAAGTTTTATTTTATTAAGTGTGTGTGTATATAAAAATAAAGAATATACCATATATATATATATATATATATATATATATATATATATATATATATATATATATATATATATATATATATATATATATATATATATAGTATATATATATATATATATATATATATATATATATATATATATATATATATATATATTATATATATTATATATATTATATTATATATATATACATATATATATTATATATTATTATTATTATATATTATTATTATTATATATATATATATATATATATATATATATAGTTATTATATATTATTTATTATTATTATATTATTATATATTATTATATATATATATATATTATATTATTATTATATATTATTATATATATTATATATATATATATATTATATATATATATATATATTATTATTATTATATATATATATTATATATATATATATATATATATATATATATATATATATATTTATATATATATATATATATATATATATATATTATATATATATATATATATATATATATATATATTTATATATATATATATATATATATATATTTATATATATATATATATATATATATATACATATATATATATATACATATATATATATATATATATATATATATATATATATATATATATATATATATATATATATATATATATATATATATATATATATATATTCACCATCCCCTCTGGTAGAATTTTCAAGTCCCTCAGGTGACGCCTAAACAGAACGCTCACCAGATCCCTCTGTCTTCCTAAATTTTGCTCTTTTCCACTTTTTTCATCGTTGCTTCCTCCGCTTCCTCCACCGCATCCATCCATCTTTTTCTAGGTCTTCCAGACAATCTTCGGCCAGACAATCTCCATTCCAACATCTGTTTCAATCTCTCCCCTTCCCTCACTCTTTTCACATGTCCATACCCATCTAGTTGCTTCTTTTTGTATTTCTTAGTTCACCGAGAGTCGACTTCTCACTCCTCCTTATGTCCTCACTTCTTTTTCTATCTCTCAGAGTAACCCCCTTTATCAACCTCAGTACCTTTATCTCCATTACATCTATCCTTCGCTTCTGTACTGTATTTCGGGCCCAACATTCAGCCCCATATATCAGTAACGGTCTCAATACTTTTTTATATATTATCATTTTCACTACCGTATGTATTTTTTTCTTCTTTAGTATTGGGTAAAGTGCACCAACATTTTTTGCAAATTTTTCATTCTTTCCCTCAGCTCACCTTCATTTCCTCTCCCCCTTCCACAATCAACC
>JABUQX010146540.1:7500-10000 GCA_015478945.1 Trachelipus rathkii | reverse complement strand
CAGTAATTTGAATGTAGCTAATCAGGGTTTGGAAATAAGAAATAAAGCTAATAAGATGCTAGGTATAATAAATTGCAATGTGGTTTGCAAGAGTAAGGAAGATATAAGTAAGCTGTATAACAGCTATTATGAGCCAGTATTAGAAGAGAGAGTTCAACGTAGAGCAACAAGGATGATTTCGGGCTTTAAGAGTAAGATCTTATGAAGAGAGGCTGAAGGAGTTAGGAATGTTTCCTGTAGAAAGGCGATTTCTCAGAGGGGACATGACATAAGTCCACAAAATATTTACATATATTGATAATATGGAAAGATAATAAGATATTAATCTTTCAGAAGTAAAATGGTAGATTTCCTTTTAGCTCATCGTGGTCAGGTGGTAGCATACTTGTCTTACCAACAGCGAAGGCTCAGGTTCGAAACCCAGCAGGGGAGATTAATTTTTCCTTATCATATCATGAACTGTGAGTGCGTGTGTTAGCAGTTCTAAATTTGTTACTGATATATATATATATATATATATATATATATATATATAGTTACACATAGTTAGCACAGCAGTAAAATATATATATATATATATATATATATATATATATATATATATATATATATATATATATATATATATATATATATATATATATATATATATATATATATATATATATATATATATATATATATATATATATATATATATATATATATATATATATATATATATATATATATATTATAGCAGTTTTTTTAGTGCTATCTTTTTATATTTTTATAAATATATATATATATATATATATATATATATATCCGCTTTGTTAACATCAGCGTAGCTTTCTTACTAGCTTCTGGTAAAATTCTAAATTCTCATCCTAACTTATTGCTTTTGCACTTCTTCTCTAGATAGTTTCTACCTAGGATCCGGACTAGGGGTCGAACCCAGGCCCTTGCCATGCGACTCTATTTCTCTACCGATTGAGCCACGGTACTACTACTACTACTACTACTACTACTACTACTACTACTACTACTACTACTACTACTACTACTACTACTACTACTACTACTACTACTACGATAATTTTATTTTCGATAATGTTTTCCCATTGAACAGATTTCCCTGTGTGTTTTTTTTTAAATATATTAATACTTCTCACGAAACTGTTACAACCTCCCATCCAAATGCTGGTATCCACCACTTAAGGGATTTCTAACTATACAGCTAAGGTGGGCTCTTCTCACACCGATTGTGGTGGGGATTATTTCGAATCATTCTCTATTTTTGGTCAAATATCAGAAGCAACTGGTTAGAGAACCCACAATTCTTAAACAATCTTGACCATTGCTTGATCACTCACTAGTTCTCGCTATAATTGCTTGATCACCAGTTCTCGCTATGAATACAATGTCTCCGCTCCTATCGTCAACTATGGTCAAAATTTCAAAATTTCAATGATTTCTCTCCAGATATTCCACCCTACCCCAAGCGTAACTTTTGTCACTTTAATAGAACTAACAATGGCCATTTCCTACGTTAATTTTCTTTGAGATGATTCCTGTTTTACTCTGAGAAAGTTTCAGTGTTTGCTGAAAATGTGAGGAATATAATCTCTAATGAGATGAGCCAGCTCAACCTTTATTCGACTAAATATTTCACACTCCACAATCCATAGTTTGATCGTACTTTTTCTCGTGATATTCAAGCTAAAAACAGTGCATATTCAGAGTTTTTGAATTCTCGTTCTATTACTTTTCCTAATTTTCATTCAGCTTGGAGTCATTACAGGGATATAGTTCGACAAAAATAACCTGGGTTTTGCTAAACAAATGTATACTGAAGTACTTGGTTCTTCTGCTAACAAAATTTTTAGTTTATCACCCAAGAAATATCAAATAATTTCTGTAAATCAGCCTTCCCTCTTCCTATTCTCTTTGATGGAACGTTAGCTAATGCTCCTGCTTAAATAGCTAACCTTTTTTATCTCCGTTTTCCATCTCATTCAACCCTGGAATCCTTCTACTCCTTCTTCCCTTTTCAGATATCCCCATGTACTTGCTGTCTGTGATTAATACTATGATAGTGAGCATGGTCCTGATTATGGATATCAAGAAGTCATGCGACCAAGCAGAATTTGAAGGAGTATTCTTCTTAGCTGGCTTCTGACTTCTTTAACTATACTCTTTGTGTCTTACTACTAACACTTCTCCTCAGTGCTGGAAGAGTGATTATTTCCAACTAATTCCGAATCAATGTAGTCGTTTTGAACCATCTAAATATTGACCTAAAAACTTTCATATGTATTGACCCTATAATCTTTGATCATTAATTCCCATTTCCTTGATCATCTGGAGTTTCACACCCTTCTTTCCGATCATCAATATGGCATTTATCTCTCAAGGTCAATATAATATATCTTTCCTATTTATGTCATGGTATTCTGTCATTTAGGGTCTATGGAGATTCTTATGAGGTGTCACTCAACATACCCAAAGCCTATGACAG
>JABUQX010146540.1:0-5000 GCA_015478945.1 Trachelipus rathkii | reverse complement strand
GACAGGTAGTGCTTCCCTTTGTAATGCGTGACGTCAATCGCCACCCTCCACCAATTCCTGCTTACTCCTAATTCCCCTTTCCCGAACCTTACTGGCGCAGGATCTATTGATTGGCACGCTTTGCAATCCTTCACGCATTTCTCCACCACTTTCCTCGTGGCTTCCGGTATAACCATCTTCGTCAGATACAAGGTTCTATTCACCTCAAAATGATGTTTTTCGTGCAAATCCTTAACTTCCTTTTCGATACTCGCGATGGCAGCAATTTCCTCTTCCCTCTGCTCTCCTTCTTCGAAAATTCCCATCCAAGATTTCCTGACTCTGGCTAAACTATCAGCTTTATTAATCTCTGATCTTACAATCTTTACACTCACTGATAACCCGAACTCTATTATCAGCTGACTCAGAACCCCCAATCTTCTCTTGATTAGCATTTCTGCTGAGCCTCTTGTTTTCACTCTTCTTTCCATTGTAATTGCTGAACCTAACCAATTGACTACCGTCATCGAATCTGTTTTAATTTCCAGCTCTTTCAGACCCCACTTTAATGCCAAATTCACTCCTCTAATAACCGCTTCTAATTCTGCAACGTTAATATGACCCACGTCGTTCTTCTTTCTGATCCACGATCCGTCTTCAACAATCTTTCCCCCAATTTCCAACGCCACCCCTATGGCCAGATTGCTTGCATCACACCATACTACTCCCTTATCTTCATCCGAAACCCTCCAAAAACCCTTTACTGGGTCTCTTTCCTTCACTTCCTCTAACATTTCCTTTAATACTCGAATGACCTTATCATCGACCAAATCATTCCAACTCTTTCCTTCCACATGTCTTTTCAAATAGCTTGTAGCTACCCTTAACCAACCTACAACCGGGTAGTGTCCCACCAATTTACCACAAATTGAAAATACTTCTCTTCTTGAAAGATTCCCTTCCTTTAGGTCTGGTAATTCACCACCTCTTCTAAACTCTAATTTCCCTTCTTTATTTTTTATTATTTTCAATCCTAACACTCTGTTATCCACAAGACCTTCTACTGGTTTCGTCACCAATCCATAGCTTGCTAAATATAAGACTACATCTTCCGCTCCTACGATGTCTTCATTCACAATTATGTCATCGCAATTTATTCCGAAACCCAATCTAGTTAAGTAATACATCTCTCCTTTAAACTTCACCACCTGATATTTCCAAAGACTTTTGTCTACCCTCAACTGCAGGTACGCCGCTTTCAAATCCACCAGCTTAATTTTGCCTTTTTTTCTCCTCCAAACCCTCAGAGTTTCATCACATGCAACTATCTCATCTCCAGTATGGCATTCTATGTGATCGTTTAACTTCCTGAAGTCCAACACTGGCCTTATTTTTCCTTTAGACTCTTGGTTCACTGCCATCATTGGAATCACATTCTTTCCCTCCTTCTCACCCTGTTCCACTTTCTTTAAAATACCTTCTGAGATCCATCTCTCGACTTCAGTATTAAACTTCTCTTTTATATCTCCCTTCATTGTTCCCTCATAACACTCCACAGAGTTCCTCCAATCCGGACTCCTGCCTTCTTTCCATTTCCACCGCACTTCCCAATAATTCCCATCAAAATACGCATCAAAGTCCCTATCTTCTATTTTCAAGGTTTTCTTCCCTTTTACCGCCGCAACCCGAATATCCTTCCGCTCCTCCTTCTCAATACCAAATCTTACTCCATCTCTCTTCAATTCGACGCCCCCAAGTTGGAATATAATATCTAGTCCTAAGATCATATCCACACCATTTATTAGCTCTTCAGTCAACACTACTTCCTTCTCAATTTCTCTCCCCCTTATCGCTACCTTTACTTTTCCCCTTTTCACGGCTATTTTTCTTCCATCGAAAGCGGTTACTCGACTTATTCCTTCTATTTCATTGCAACAATCTTCCTTCACCACAGAAAGAGAACATCCCGAATCCACTAGGGCCTTTCCCCTTCTTCCATTTAATAATATTTTTATAATAAATAATTCTTCGGAATTCCCTCTCAATGCTCCGACGAGTCCGCCTCCGAAGCAGCGAGCCCGCCGTTCTCGTTTCCCCATCTCCTCACATTCTATTGCAAAATGACCTTTTTTGCCACAATTCCAGCATTGAAATTTTCCTTTACAATGTTTCCTCAAATGTGGCCCTCCGCATGAGAAACATTTAATCGAAGCTCTTGAATATTTTTGAAAGATTCTTGCTCCTCCTTCGCCTTTAGCCGCGGCAATAAAAGTTTCATTTTCTAGTGTTAGCAACGCTCGCGCCTTTGATAATATTTTCCCAAATTCCAAATCTTCTATTTCAGGCATTGCTCGTAACTCTTTTCCGACTGACGTTGGCATCCCGTAAACAAATGCTCTTCGTAGCACCATTTCATCCTTTATTTTGGCTATTGAGGCTAACCTCCTCAGCTCGGTTACAAATACATCGACCGGCTCTCCTTCCCATTTTTTATTGCAAAGCTCACCATACGCGCTAAATGCGTTCATGCCAAAGGCCTCCCTCAAACGAGCCTTGATGCTGTTCGAATTTTTCTGATCTCCCTCATCCATTTGAAGAAAAACAGCCAAAGCATTCCCTTCTAAAAATAGCGTAATGAATGCTGCTTCGTCCTTCACGTTGTTAATCCTTGCTACCATGGACACCTTTGTTAACCAAGCCTCTACGTCTTCGCTACCATCATAAGACTTCACCATTTCAGAGAGCTTTATCCCTTTTGATCTGTCCATTCTTTTTATTCTTGTGGCCCGGATAGCTTGTAGTTAAAACACGTCCACAAAGTTTCAAGCTTTAATCAAGACAAATATAAATTATATAAATATTGAATGATTATACATAACATAAGAATTTATTATTAATCCGCGGTGCTCATTATCTATTAATATCTATATTCCTAATACAGATTCAGAAAATGTTCAAGCAAGATATTTTATTCTTTTAAAGTATTTTTAAAACAAACTTGCTATAACACTTCTTTATGATCAAAGAATAGGGCAATCAATATAAATGAATCTTGTCGAACAATTATGGCATTTGTTTGGAATCACCTCGAAAAGATCAATCAATGCAAATAAAGCACAATATCGAAAAGATCAATCAATGCAAATAAAGCACAATAAAGTCTAAATTTAGGTAATTCAATTTGACCTTGTCTATCAAGTTCATACACACTAAATTTTGAATTTTGAATTTTTTGAATCAAGGACTTTGAATTTTTTGAATTTTGAATTTTGAATTTTTTGAATTTTAAATTTTTTGAATTTTTGAATCAAGGATTGAGTGTTAACAACTAGCAAAAAAAATTTATCTACGCTGATTCCAATTTCCTTGCCATAAGTTGCAATTCCTTATTATTAATATCTTAATTTTAGAGTTTGAATATTGTACTGCAATGAATCTTTTGCTGCAGAATCTACTTCAGCATGCGGCTTAATTTACGCATGCCATGGAATCCAAATGAAGTATATCTGTCGAATAAAATAATCAACTCAAATCAACTCTATAACTAATACACGAGTTTTATTAGACAAATAAATAAAGAGCTGATAACCTATTTTTCTATTGCCATTGAAAAGGATAGAGAAATTATAAAAAATAAATATCTTGTGAGGAAACTGCAGTTCTGTAAGATGAGAATTCATTTCAAATGAAAATTCATTATGTTTATATGCTCATTAACAATGATAATAAGAAAAAGAAAAATGATAATAATAAATACTACTACTACTACTGCCAAAAATACTACTACTACTACTACTACTGCTACTACTACTATTACTACTACTACTACTACTACTACTACTACTACTAATAATAATAATACTAATAATATTAATAATAATAATAATAATAATAATAATAATAATAATAATAATAATAATAATAATAATAATAATAATAATAATAATAAATAATAATAATAATAATAATAATAATAATAATAAATTAATAATAATAATAATAATAATAATAATAATAATAATAATAATAATAATAATAATAATAATAATAATAATAATAATAATAATAATAATAATAATAATAATAATAATAATAAATTCCTGATGCTTCTCCTTCTTCAGGCACTTTGTTGGCACTATTAATATAGGTCATCGAACCCCTATTTTATATGTCATAATGAGGATCTCATATTTTAAAACTCATATTATTATTATTATTATTATTATTATTATTATTATTATTGTATTATTATTATTATTATTATTATTATTATTATTATTATTATTATTATTATTATTATTATTATTATTATTATTATTATTATTACTTCATGTGACATTGGGTCTGTCACTGTGTCACCATTTCTAAATTTGCCCCTAATTTTTACACGTTTAACAATATGAATTTGGCTCTATTAATTTAATTACATAATAATAATAATAATAATAATAATAATAATAATAATAATAATAATAATAATAATAATAATAATAATAATAATAATAATAATAATAATAATAATAATAATAATAATAATAATAATGATTAAATTAGGAGACTTCAACTAATCGCAAAGAGTTATCATATATATATATATATATATATATATATATATATATATATATATATATATATATATATATATATATATATATATATATATATATATATATATATATATATATACTACTATCTTTATATATATATATATATGGACACATTTATAGTGGTTGACTCCGTTTAATATTAAGGACCCCAGGTTAATTTAGGATTTAAGTTTGGTTGAGTTGGGTTAGGTTTATGTTAAGTTAGGTTAGGTTGGGTTGAGTTGGAGTTTAGTTTACCCAAAAATTTAATGTATTTACCTAAATTATTAAAATAATGATACATTAATTATTGATTTTCGCAGCTGGAGTTGACCAACTTATAAATAAACAATTTTAACGGAACGTATTTTTATTAATATAGATATACATGTAAATATATATATATATATATATATATATATATGCCTAATATAT